>CM053784.1:431009189-431176689 GCA_028749045.1 Cupressus sempervirens | reverse complement strand
TTCATCACCTAGTAAATTTTCAAGTGTGAATGGCAATGTTAATAGTTTTCATTGGCACCAAGAAGTTCAGAAACAATAAACATTTTAAGGCAAGCATCCCCCATTGTCCTCATAAGATGAAGCCCTGAACTACTTTCTAGTTATTCTTTGTCGAATAATTATGAAGGGAATAACATTCTTACCAACAAATTCAGTTGCCTAGCACATCTTTTCCTTTTGGTTGTGTGGATCAGATTTTAGTATCAAAATCCTCTTGATGTCTTTTTCCCAATATACACGGTAATGTATAGCCATTGTAATGTGCTCCATCTTATCATCTTCAATTCTTATTATTAGAATGTACATAATTGCAAATATTTTATCGGCTTCACAAGCTATAGACTCCAAAAGACCACTAATAACTTGATGCCTTCTATCTATTGATAACTCGAATGATGGATAAGCAAGATATCCAAGGATAATTATATACAAACCTTTTTTTAATAGAACTTCTCCTACTAAAATATTGTGCAAATAAATAGTAGTTGAACCATACACCTCCTTTTTCTATACTTCTTTTGATAGTTTTCAAGCTCCAAGAGTCTCATACATTGGCGTGCTCTGATGATCCTATAGATTGTTGAGACTAGGAAGACCTAGTTAACATTTTATTGGAAATTCGTTCAGTGCTCCCCTTAGGATTAATGACAAGGGCTTAACCACCACCTATGTACTATAAGTTGAGTGGTTGTACTAGGCATTGATAGATCAGTCTTTTGGTGCAATGATAACCCCACTCTAAAAAGTGGTATCAGAGCTTGGTCACAAGTTTGAATCCTTGGACCCTCGGGTAATGTTGAGGGGGAGATTGTTGGAAATTTTTTCAACACTCCCCTTGGGATTCATGACAAGGGCTTAAATGCTTTGTATGTGTTGGTAGTGGTCCAATGTCCCTTATAAGATTCACAACATGGCTTAACCACCTCATGTGGTTCTATAAGACTATTGGTTGTATCAAGCATTAACAGATCGATCTTTTGGTGCAACAATAATCTTGTCCTTTCTAACAATTGGTAGTAGAGCTTGGTCACGGGTTCAAATTTTGCTAGCCATAGTTCTATAAGACTACCTCCTGTGGTTCTATAAGACTATTGGTTGTATTGGGTATTAATAGATTGATCTTTTGGTGCAATGAAAATCCTATCCTTTCTAACACTATGTACTATAAGTTGACTAGTTGTATTGGGCATTAATAAATCGATCTTTTGGTGCAATGACAACCCCACTCTAACGCATTCACCTTGGTTGCAATTAACACATGATGTGCATGTGATCCTAGATGTCAAATAATGATGATGAATAATTACCATCTACTAATAGATCAAGTAGTGACAGAAGGTCTCAGTGCACATGTACTTAGAAACAATATTTTAAGGTATCTTATGATGATTCTTGAGATTGTTATGATTGGGAAGACATAGTTAACATTCACTTTGGTTGTACTCAATACATGATATGCATGTGAGCCTATGTTAGATGATGATGATGAATACTCACCATCTACTAGTAGCTCAAGTAGTGACAGATACCTAATACCTATGGTAATATCTGCAATATGGATTCCAAGGATTGCCCAGCTTCATAAAAAAAGAAAGAAAACATCCCACTGTAGAAGTAGCATACATATTTGCATAGTGATCATATTGTTTTGAAGATGGCTTATAATGTCACACAATGGTGATGATGATGATGAATGCTCACCATCTACTAGTAGCTCAAGTAGTGACAGAAGGTCTTCAGCACACATGTACTAAGAAACAAAATTTAGAGAGATCTTAAGGGGTCCTAATGTCTATTTAGACACACTAGGAACCCTAATGGCCTCTTTTGATACATTAGAGCCAACAAGTCTCTCGAAGCACTTATATTTGTTAATAGAGGAGATACACCCATTGGATTTGCAATAATCTTAGATATATCACCTCACTAAATGTCATGTTGATTTTGAATTTTTCTCCCGACTAGACCTCCTTGTCCTTTTATAGTACCTACATGAAAATAGAAATATGAAGTTTAGTGACAAGCTATATAGATACCTTGAAAATGAAGGTGCACTAAAACACAACTTAACATGATCTTAAAAAAAGATATAGAAGGGATGAAAAAAAAAAACATTCTAGTTGTCAAAAACCATATCAAACCTTGCTTGATTCAAAAATGTTATTTTTATCTTGACTTGATACCTATGTTCATCTCTACTAGTCTATTTTTGTTCTTGTTCTTGTTGTTGCCACTCTGAAGAATTTTGTGAATTGGGATTCAATGGCTGTGCAAAAGCTTCATGAGAAATCCAAAAGAAATATATATTTCTCAGAAATAACATTATTTAACCCATACTACATGCCCCATTAACATGTAGAGTCATAACTACAAACTTAAACCCAAATACTTATACAAAAATTTGTTACAATAGAAACAAGCTCATGTTTATAAGTGACAAAATGATTGTAGCATGTGAAATTAAGTGTACCATATATGATAATGATGGCTACATTTCCATGCCCTCGAAATCTAGTGGTGGTGACATATTGACAAGCTCTGATAATTTTTGAGATTGTTGAGACTGGAAAGACATAGTTAACATTCACCTTGGTTACACTTAACATATGATATACATGTGAGCCTATGTCAGATTATGATGATGATGATGATAATGATGAACACTCAGCATCTACTACTAGCTCAAGTAGTGACATAAGGTCTTTAGTGCACATGTACATAGAAAATTTGTCATGAAGATGGCACCTGCAACTACTAGATTATCATGGAAAACTTGTGATGAAGATGATACCTATAACTACTAGACCATCATGAAAAACTTGTGATGAAGCTGGCACATGCAACTATTGGACTATCATGGAAAACTTGTGATGAAAATGACACCTCTAACTACTAGCGTTTCATGAAAAAGTTGTGATGAAGATGACACCCACATTCACTAGAGCGCTTATCAACATGTTTCATTATTTCAAGATCTACACTAAATTAGCTATCAATGTCAAGCATCAATTTTTCTTTCATCTCAACAAGAGGTTCAATAATTTGTTTGGTCATTCAAGAAAAATATTATTTTAGGTTTCCTTTTTTGTCATAGTGATGCACCCCTGGATTAATTTTAAACCATTATTCTTTCTATTCTTGACATACACACAAAGACTCATCACTAAATTATCCTATATGATAAAAATCAAAGAGAAAGTTTAGTAAAATGAATCAACATACCTCAAATCCTTCACATGAAGTCTCTGTCATTTCTTCAAAAGATGATTTATCTTCTAGTTCAACCACAAGAATATCTCTCCTATATCCCAACCTTACATTGTATTCTTGCACTACAATTAGGTATGCCTTGTAAGGATCGCCATTTTGATGAACAACTAACTGAATGATTCCAAAACCCATAGTCTAAGTTCCAAAAGCTAAACTTTCCTTGATAGAATTGGCATTTGAATCTCTATATAAAACCTTTGTATATACCCACTATGCAACATCCCTCGAATCATTTATTTGATGAAATTAATCCATTTTTAGGTAGTTGCTTCAATAAATGGGTGTAATTAGGCCTATTAGGCCTTTGAACAATTGACTATACTTTTACATAGACATAACACGGTTGCTTTATGTCTAGTAAAGTCATATTAGACATAACATGACCGTGATATGTTTATTAGACATGATGCGATCACATTATGTCTAGTGTGACAATTTAGTCATATGAAGAATAACATGATCATTCTTTGTTAACAAAAAAGCGTGATTTTTTTTAGGCTTGGTAATAGGCGTATTTAACTAGCCAAAGGCTTGGATTGATGTTTTCCCTCCATTTCTTGTTCGTTTAAACATTTTTTCAACTTCTAAGATCAATTCTCATCTTTGACTTCATCAGATTTGCAAATGGTGAAGTAGATATCTATAAATTCACACCATAATCTCACAAATTTTCTTACCTTTCTAACCATGTTAATTTTTATTTTGTGGACAAGATTAGCATTGTGAAGTTGATTTTTCTATATTAGTGTCTTGACAATCCTCTCAGACATATGACTACCATTTTTTTAATAACTTTTGATCAACTTAACCAAATGGAAAATAAAATTACATATTATTGTTCTACAATTGATTCTATACACTTATAAAAAAAGTGTTGATTTTAGATTATTTTGATGCAAGTTATGCCTAGCACAAGAATAGGTACCAAAATCTTAGGATGGAGTCACTTCAAATAATCATAGAAAAAAAACTACTCTTCAAAAAATTATGAAAAAATACACAACTGCAAGACCTCACTCTTACCTATCATCCTACCAAAGGGTGTTTCAAAATACTAAATATAATTAAATGTTTTTTTGAGCACACAAAAACATCTATTATATATTTTTCACTAAAAAATATGAACAATTTTTTGTGCGCATGAGTTTGACCCTCTTAATCTTATCCATTTTTTAAAAAAATGAATAGTTTATAAACTAGATTCATAATACTACAATTTTTGTGTTTGACACCTTTTTTTTTCATTTTGAGTGCATGACCCTCAAATGGGTCTTCCAAGATCAGGTTTTCTTTATTTTAGAAAAAAATGTGTCCACTTATACCCCACTTCTTGCACACCATCTTGATGTACTTACCCATGTAGAACATAACTCTTTGACCTCTAACCTTGTTGAATGAGTCTTCTTTTGCAACTATGAATAAAATTTCCATAAAAAATGACATGTTGACATCAATGACAAACATAGTCATGAATGCAACATATAAGCACTCAATCATCTTACTGAAATACTGACAATCTCCCTGATACTGACATGCCTTAAGAAACATCAAATATTCACACTAATATTTTTCCCCTATTCCATTGATGACAACATAGATGAAAAACATCTAAGTACCATAAATACCAAAATATATTTCTTCCCTATCTTTCTTTACTCCCCCATTCATGATTCCCATTAATATAAATATATCACTCTCTTATATACAAGTTGTAAAGATTTGTTCACATTCTAATCCCCTTTCGTGACCAACGATGTTTTATCTAATCTCCCTCATTGAACAACATGTTTTACCTAACCTCCCTCATTGATCAACAATTTTTTACTCTTCCATAATATTATTCATGTATACTTCTCCCCCATTCATGAAGAAGGGTTTTCATTAACATCTCTCCCCCATTAACATCAATGATGAAGGGTGTCATTATGCTAATTCTCGAAATCATCTCTAATCCAATCTACAAAATTTGCTACTTAAAAACTGCTCCAAGGAGAATTTGGAAAGCTAGGGCCAAAGGCACACCTAACTATCCAATCACCCTACTGAGTAAACACAATGGAAGCAAACAACATAGAGAATAGCACCAAGGAGAGAGAGAACAATAGATACTTTATTGATTCATCAAATTATCAACATACATGCCCAGCTATAAGGCCTTATGGGTTACGACCAATAGAAAAGATTCAACTTCAAGATCCATGATCTCTATCAATCCAACTCTAAACTCATTCCTCCAAGATCATCTTCTCCAAACTCTCCAAGTACTGCTAAACCTAAACCTAAACACCCCTATTTATGCTTTCCAAAATAGCTTAGAGAGGATTCTAGATCTTTCCATAATAGAAAGTCGACCTTAAAACAGTCTGCACACATCCCCATACAAGATCCTTACTTGAAAGTCACAACCCAAATTAAACACACAAGTGGGCTCACACTAGGAATCAATCACAACAAACTTAGTCAAATAAAGAACCGAACATTAACAAACATTAGGTTCACTCATCACATGAAGGAAATCTTAGCCAAAAAAGCACTCGACCAACACTGGATTTGGTAGCAACTGCATCTCAACAACCCTTGGACCTTGAGAATGACTGCAACTTGACACTTACTAGCAGAATGACTAAAGATGAGCAGGATAGAAAGACAACCCAAGATGCTCTACATGAGACAACCGGGGTTGAAAGAAATGATTCCCTTGAATCATTGAGATGTCAAAACCTGAGCTAAATCCAAATTAGATTGAGAAATCCATGTAGCATCTTCAGTAATTCTATTCTTCCACTTCACCAAATATCCATAGTTATTCCTCTTATGCTTTTACCAACTCTCAGATCTGATACATGTTCAACCTCTTCAATTGGCTTCTTGAGATTATCATCTAGTACAATAACTTCATCATCTGACTCATGATATTTATGTAAATTAGAAACATTGAATATAGGAGACATATCCATGTTATCAAGCAACTCAATTTTATAAGCATTCCCACTATCAAACCTCCTCAAAACTCTACAAAGACCAAACTTCTTCATTTTCAGCTTATTGTATGTTCCAAAAGGAAATCTACCTTCAAATGAACCATCACCTCATCAAGGAAACCACAACTATTTTTAGTTCTTTTGGGTAGAATTTACTATGGCTACAACACACACACACACACACACACACACACACACACACACACACACCACACATATATATACACATATACATATACATACATACATAGATATCTATCTACACATACATATATGTATGCGTGTGTCTATACACACACACAGACACACACATACATATGTATGTATCTATATTAATATACACATATATAGAATGTAATATAAAAAATACATAATACAATATGCATACCTTTACAGATTTGGGGTGCAATGTGCTTTCATTTCTTCAAGTTAAGTCTTTGGCAATAATTAAATTGTACATGTGATTATCAACTTCAAAACATGTGCAATTGGTTGAACCCCTATAGTGCTAACTTGAATAAAATAGAGAGCAATTGTGAAGTATCATCCTATTATTTTGCATTTAATTGGTTCCTCTTTGAAAATTAAATACAATTAGACTGGTTAATGCTATAAATTCAATTTGCTTGGATTGATAGAACTTGGTGGTTGATGGTTCATAAAAATTCTTGGACTATCTTGTAAAAAGCACATGAATACATGAAGGAGGTTGACTTTGTGCCCTAATGGAAAAGGGACCAGTCCACAATACAATTTATTTATTTTACTAAATAGATTTTGGGTACTATAGTAATCTTGAAGTATATTTTTGGTAGGATTTCTTCATAAACCAATTAAATCTTTTGAGAGAATAAATGCTAAGGTACAATCGCCTTGGTGTGGAAGAACTAAAAGAGTAGAGGATTTGACATTTCAAAGGTTAATCTTGTTCATTGGCCAGAATTGTATATTTGTGGTTAAAAATATTTGAGATCATGTTCCCCAAGTTGTAGTTTTGAGACCCAACAACTTCAATTTTAATATTTTTTTAGTAAATGAAATCATTTAAAATATCATGTTTTTCCTTTGCCTTATGTGTTCATGTTTTTAGTCTATAGGCTTTAGAGCTTGATCACATATCAACTCCATGAGCTTGTCAAGACAACTTTTGAAAAAATAGTACAATTTATTTTGTTGAATAGTAAATATTTTAATGAATGTTGTTATTTTTAACACATGCTTTAACATATATTTACTTTTTTTTATGTTGCTTGAATCATGCATATGATGGGTTTGACATTAGCATAACTACTTATATAACATTACTTGTCTAGCTTCTCTTGATTGATCTAATGACTTCACATCAAGTGAAAGGTTAAATTTTAAGGCCTATGATTATGAAGGAGACCCCCCTCCCAAGATTGATAATTATGTAGATTGCTCTTACAAACAATGTTATGCCACAGATTATTGGAATAAGATGATAATTTTTTTTAATTATTGACATTAATAAAAATTATGCTTATTGTATTTATAATTTTTTATAATAATACAACAATAATAATATAGTTGAACATATTTTTAAAAAAAATTGAATATAATATTTTTAGAGTAAATGAAATTATTTTGAAAAAAAACTTAAATTTGAATTTAAAAAGTTTATCAATAGTTCCAATCATATATCAATTTTGGAACATTTACTTTTTTGACAGAATGTTTAGTAAATGAATAACGAACTACTATCAATTACAAATTAATAATATTATCCTATTTCAATTACAAATTAAGATTATTATCTTCTTAATATAATTCTCAGAAAATTTTAAAATTTAATATTTAAACAAGTTTCAACTATGTTACAATGAAACATGATAATGAATTTTTTAAATCATTTTATTACAATATATACAACACCATTTAAAATGCACTTAATTATACTCCTCATAGACGTGCATATTGACTATTGAATATTGAAATTAAATAATGTACAATTAGAATTAGGGCTATGTTGAAGTTAGAATTAGTGTTAGGATTTAAGTACATGTTTATCATTGTAGGACAAGACTATGTTAGGGTTGGGGTTAAGGTTAAAATCGTATTAGAGCAAATGTTAGTATTATTATTAGAGTCAATATGATTTAGGATGTAATTAAGATTATGGTTCTATTTAATAGTGTAATCTCGACTCACTCTAATCTTCTTCCTACCTAAACATTGAGATCTTAACAGTAATCATATATCTTATTCTATATTTAACTATAACTCTAGATCATCAACAAATAAGACTTAATAAAGAGAACAAATCTAATGATATATACTATAGACACATAAATTTATTGTTAGTCCCTGCCTCTATAGGTAGGGAACTAATGTTTACAAGCGCTCTATCTATATTAAAACCCTTACAACAATAAAAAAATATTTCTAAAGTTTAAAGAAATTTTATTTTTAAAACTTATTTTTAATTATTAATTTCTACTTAACCCTTAGATTGATAAGGCACTTGTCAATCACATTTACTCACCTACTCACATGTCAATTGCATTTATATTAAAGTTTCCAATCAATGATAGATAAATGTTTATAATATAATATTAACTTATAGTTGGAAAATATTTTGAGATCATAATTTCATTATAGTTTTGAATGGAGAGTCCAAGCAGGAAGCTAGATGTGAGTAACAATCATGGAGTTTTGAACTGCAATAGTGACTCAAAGCAGGCAAGTGATGATGGGAATATGGATGATCCTTGTAAGGAAAGTTGCAACCAAAAATATAACCATTTGCACATAACCCACAATAGATCTGAAACAAATATGTAATTGAAATTCACATGTAAAAGAGTAGACAAAATACCCACAAAAATGTGACACAAGATATACCCTGAGAACCCCTCATTGAGAGAAAAACCCAGCCTCCAAAAACATTCATCACCATGTATTATTCAACAAAAAACTATTACAATACCACCATAGAAGCCTTCAAAGTCATAGCCACAACCAAGCAATCCATACTAACAAACATGAATCCACACATCTCATGTTATGCTTCCAACCTTCACAAACTCTCACATGGCTAACTTGAAAAGCCTTGTCTTGCTCAAGTTTTCTTTTCTCCTTTTACCCTTCTCAAACAACAACTACTCTTCTGGTTTCTTATATAATAGCAAGCTCCCACAAAACCACCAAGTGTTGTTACATAAACCATGTGCTACCTAACCCCTTGACCCCACATTTAATATTTTTTCCCCAATATTAAATAATTATATCAAATATTATCACAATCTTACAACACAACTCATCAAGTATATCCCATGATAATCTCTCCATGTTGCATGTCCATCTAGGTGCTCCTACGTAAAAAATTACATAATAAAATAAAATAATGCAATATAACAATATTATGCAATGTGTGCAACACACATAATCTCAACAAACTCCCACTTTTTGTATACATTGCATAGGGTCAATCTGTAGCCACATAAATGAACAAAGAAACAATCCCTCCTAGCACATCCACCATTATGGATCAAAGTACACCATGTGCTCCATCTTGGTACCCACAACAAAATCAAATTATCTAGAATCTCAAATATGAATGATCCCACCTCATACTATGCCACTACTACTAGACATGTACATACTAGTCATCCAAAGAGAAAACCACCAAACTTGTCACATAAGAATCATAAAATCCTATACCAACTAAAATATCAAACACAAACACTTGATCCAAAGGCAATCACATATATGTAGTTGTCAAAATTCATAGCTGAAATAACACCCACAATAAGTGCCAACCCATCCAACTATCCATACCTCCAAAGGTATACCAAGTGAATCTCACACCATCAATATATCTAATCTATAACCTACAATCACAAGCCTCAAGAGCAATACTTGCCACATATTGTTAGATTGTGGTGACTGATCAGGAAAGTACTGTACATACTTCATAATTAGTGGGGTTCATGGCGTCGCCCAGAAAAAAAAAATTTTGGTACTATTCGTAGATTCGCCACTAAAGTTATGGCTAATTTATGGCCGACATGTTATAACCCTAAAGTAGTTTAATACTTGTATAAAAGGGTTTAGGGTTGGGTATTTTCATTATGTTGTGATGCGAAATTGCTTCTTGCGGCGGTATTGAGCGGTAAGGGATTACAATTTGTAATAAGGTTGTAATCACTGGATTGTAATAATATTGGACTTGTTCTTTGGTGAACGTAGCCCAGGGATTGGGTGAACCACATTAAATCTTGGTGCCTTGTGTTCATTTCTGTGTGATCTATTATTTTCTGTTATTGGTTATATTTGCATGTAGTTTTTATTTCTATTTGTGGTTTATCCTAACAAGTGGTATCAGAGCGACATTGTCTTTTAGTTATCCTCTACAGGAAAGTCTCACGGTTAAGTGGGAGTCTCACGGTTGAGTGGAAGTGATGGCAGATGAGTGTAAGCGGAGGGTTGACAGGTTTAATGGGCAAAACTTCCAGTTATGGAAGATGCAAATGGAAGACTATCTATATCAGAAGGATTTATGGAAGTTGTTGGAAGGAAAAGCCAAGAATCAGGGAACTATGTCAGAGGCTGAATAGGATCTTTTGGACAGAAAGGCACTCGAAAGCATTCGATTATGCTTGGCACCATCGGTGGCATTTAATATTACAAAAGCAAAGACGATAAAAGATTTGATGAAAACCCTAGCAACACTGTATGAAAAGCCCTCCACTTCAAACAAGGTATTTCTCATGAAGCGTTTATTTAATATGAAAATGGAAAAAGGTGGATCTATTGCAGATCATTTAAATGAGTTTAATACTATTACTAGTCAGTTATCTTCTGTGGGTATCAATTTTGATGAAGAAATTAGGGCTCTCTTGATTTTGTGTTCTTTGCCTGAAAGCTGGAATGGCTTGGTAATGGCGGTGAGTAATTATGTTCCTGGATCTAGTACCCTAAAATATGATGATGTGATTGGTGTTGTTTTGAGTGAGAAAACTCGTAGGAAATCCTCAGGTGGATCTACATAAGGAAGTGCTTTGAATGCACAAAGCAGGGGTAGAACGACTGAGAGAGGAAGTAACTCTAGAAATCGTGGGAAATCAAGAGGAAAGTCAAAGGGGAAGATGTCTCAATCAAGAGGATCAAATGATTGTTGGTACTGTGGGAAACTAGGGCACAAAAAGAAAGATTGCTGGAATCAAAAGAAAAATGAAGGAGATAAATCAGATGGAGAAAAGAAGGCAAATGTGGTAAGTAACAAATCCGAAGAGGATGCTTTGCTTCTGTCTTTAGAAAGTGTTGATGATTCATGGGTTTTAGATTCTGGTGCTTCATTTCATGCTACACCTCATAGAGTTTATTTCATTGATTATGTCCAAGGGGATTTTGGGCTTGTTTATTTGGGGGATAATGAACCCTGTCAGATTGTTGGAAAGGGAAAAATTAAGATTAAATTGCAGAATGGGAATCATTGGCTACTACATGAGGTAAGACATGTTCCAAGGCTGAGTAGGAATTTAATTTCAACTGGGCAACTCGATGATGAGAGTTGTGTAGTTACTTTTAATGATAAAAATTGGAAGGTTTCAAAAGGTTTCCTTGTAGTAGCAAAAGGTGTGAAAGTAGGCACCTTATATCTTTGTACAGGTCATATTGTTCCTTCTACTTTGATTATTTCAGAGAAAAATGAATGTTCAGGAACAATTGCTGCAATTGAGTAGGGAGAACAAATAACTGTTGTAGATTCTGATACAGCACTGTGGCACAATAGACTTGGGCACATGAGTGAGAAAGGTATGAAAGTACTTCATTCAAAGAAAGTTTTACCAAGTATGAAATGTGTTAATATGGATTTCTGTGAAAGTTGTGTGTATGGAAAACAAAATAGAGTGAGTTTTGTAAAGACTGGGAAGGAAAACAAAAAGGAGAAATTAGAGCTTGTACATACAGATGTATGGGGACCAGCTCAGGTACCTTCCCTTGGTGGCTCTCATTATTATGTTACATTTATTGATGATGCAACTAGAAAAGTATGGGTTTATTTCCTTGGACAGAAATCTGATGTATTTCAAACTTTTAAGAAATGGAAATGCTTGGTTGAAAATGAGACTGGTAAGAAATTAATATGTCTCAAATCTAATAATGGTGGTGAGTATTGCAGTCATGAATTTGAAGATTATTGCTCCACTAATGGTATTCGTAGACAGAAAACTGTTCCAAGAACTCCACAAGAAAATGGAGTGGCTGAACACATGAACAGGACTATAATGGAGCGCACAAGGAGCATGAGGTTGCATGCTGGGTTGCCCTTACACATGTGGGCAGAGGCTGTCAATACTGCAGTATATCTGATTAATAGAGGTCCCTCTACTCCTTTGGGTTGTGGTATTCCAGAGGAGGCATGGATTGGTAAGAAGGTGAGTTATTCTTTTCTCAAGACCTTCGGTTGTGAAGCTTTTGCTCATATAGACTCTGAAAATAGAACCAAGCTAGAAGCTAAATCAAAGAAATGTGTCTTTGTTGGATATGGCATTAATGAATTTGGTTATAAGCTTTGGGATTTTGAAAATCATAAAATTGTTAGAAGTCGGGATGTCATATTCAATGAGAAAGTGTTGTACAAAGATCTGTTGTAGCAACATGAGGAGAAAGAAGATGATTATGTAGTGTTGGATGATACTCCAAAATCTGATGTTCCAGCCATTCCTCATGATGTGCAACAACCGCAACAAAAAATACCACACACACCAGTGAATGTTAGACGGTCAATGAGGCAAATTAGACCTCCACAAAGATTTTCTCCCTCTTTGTATTCTATTTTACTTACTGATGCTAGTGAACCTGAAAGTTATGATGAAGCTGTGCAAGTGGATACTAAGATTCAGTGGGAGTCTACAATGAAAGATGAAATGGACTCTTTGCTAAAGAATAAGACATGGGATCTATGCAAGTTGCCTGCAGGTAAAAAGGCTTTACATAATAAGTGGTTTACAGGTTGAAAGAAGAGGAAGGAGGTAAGAAAAGATTTAAGGCCAGGTTAGTTGTAAGAGGATTTGCACAGAAAAAGGGAATTGATTTTGATGAGATATTTTCTATTGTTGTTAAAATGACTTCTATCCGTACTATTTTAAGTCTTGTGGCTATTAAAGATTTGCATTTAGAGCAGCTGGATGTTAAAACAACCTTCCTTCATGGTGATTTGGATGAAGAAATATATATGGCTCAGCCATGGGGATTTGAGGTCAAAGGTAAGGAGAACTTAGTGTGTAAATTGAAGAAAAGTTTATATGGCTTGAAGCAAGCACCTCGGCAATGGTATCTAAAATTTGAGAGATTTATGCATGAGCATGACTATAACAGGTGTCATTCATATTATTGTGTTTATTTTAAGAGGTTGGATGATGATAGCTACATTATTTTATGTTTATACATTGATGATATGCTTGTAACTGGGTCTAACATGGATCATATTAAGGGGCTAAAATGCCAGTTAGCTCATGCATTTGCTATGAAGGATTTGGGGGCAGCAAAACAAATCATTGGTATGAAGATTTGCAGAGATAGGGAGAACAGAACATTGACGCTATCTCAGGTTGATTATGTTGAGAAGGTGTTGCAACGTTTCTCTATGGAGAATGCTAAAGCTGTCAGCACACCTTTACCTGGTCATTTGAAGTTGACTAAGGAGATGTGTCCTAAGACACAAGAAGAGGAGGATAAGATGTCCAAGGTACCCTATGCTTCAGCTGTAGGAATCTTGACGTATGCTATGGTATGCACTAGGCCAGATATTGCACATGCAGTGGGAGTCGTTAGCAGGTATATGAGTCATCCAGAATTTGCACATTGGAATGTTGTCAAGTGGATTCTCAGATATTTGAGAGGAACATCCAATAAGTGTTTACACTTTGGGGGCTCTACTTCTGATTTATAGGGCTATGTTGACTCGGATTTGGTAGGGGATATTGATACCAGGCATATTACTACAGGTTATGTCTTTACTGTTGGTGGGGCAGCTGTGAGTTGGGTTTCTAGGTTACAAAAGATTAATGCTCTATCCACTACAGAGGCAGAATATGTTGCTATTACAGAGGCAGCCAAGGAGATGATATGGCTTCAGTTCTTCTTGGAAGAATTGGAACATCCTCAGAAGGATAATTATTTGTTCATAGATAGTTAGAGTGCCATTCATCTTGCAAAGAATTCAGCTCTGCATTCTAAGACCAAACACATACAGTTGCAGTACCATTTCATTCGGTCAGTTTTGGAGGATGGACAATTAAAGCTGGAGAAGATACATACAAATGATAATCCAGCAGATATGTTGATAAAGGTTGTAACAAGGGAGAAGTTGAACTCCTCTTCAGCTTCGGTTGGTCTTTTACACTGAACATAAATAAAAGAACAGCAGAGTCCAGGTTGGTTTGATCTAGTGGGAGCCCCATGTGGTAGTAGTATTGCTACAGGCTCAGTCTCCAAGTGGGAGATTGTTGTTTAGTGTGGAGCATGATCAGTCCCCAAGTGGGAGATTGTTAGATTGTGGTGACTTATTAGGAAAGTACTGTACATATTTCATAATTAGTGGGGTTTGGGGCATCGCCCAGAAAAAATAAATTTGGTACTATTCGTAGATTCGCCACTAAAGTTATGGCTAATTTATGGCCGACATGTTATAACCCTAAAGTGATTTAATACTTGTATAAAAGGGTTTAGGGTTGGGTATTTTCATTATGTTGTGATGTGAAATTGCTTCTTGTGGCGGTATTGAGCAGTAAGGGATTACGGATTGTAATCAGGTTGTAATCACTGGATTGTAATAATATTGGACTCGATTTGGTGGACGTAGCCCAGGGATTGGGTGAATCACATTAAATCTTGGTGCCTTGTGTTCATTTATGTGTGATCTATTATTTTTTGTTATTGGTTATATTTGCATGTAGTTTTTATTTCTATCCGTGGTTTATCCTAACACATATACACCATGAAGCTCCCACTGCAAAAGATAATGTCAAATCTATAACCAATTCACTCACAACATCTCAAAGAAGTGAATCCATGTAGTGTCAAGGACATTCACAACATAAATAAACAAATAACCTGCAAGAACAACTCTTATAACAAGTCTCCAATTCTCTCCCAAAATCTCCAAAGGATAGATATAAAGGAGTACCATGTCATCTCTCACATGGCATACATGAACACAAACTAGTGATCACAAGTTCCAACCAATCTTAAATCCAATATAAGTGTAACTAAACATCCAAGAAGATAACCAAGACCAAAGAGAAACCATGCAAATCATAACTTGTACCATGTCCTTCTACACACACCTCTAGATGTAAATTATGCCAAGTAAGTTCTTCTCCATAAAACCCCAACCAAAAGGCCACAACAACACCCAAACCATACCATATAACCAATCATGGATGTAAGCCTCTCACAATGAGATCAAACTCATAAATCATTCTAAACTAAGGAATAACCATTCTTAATTCAAGGAATATGCCCAATATTAAACTATCTCCCAAACTCAAACAATATAACAACAACATATGCTCATGGAGACAACCAATGCTAAATCATCTCCTAAATGAACCCTCTAGAACTAACTCATGTATCATAGCTCAATATCTAGATCCATGAAAGATAAGCATAAACATAATAAACTAGAGAGAAATAATCTCAGTCTATACCTCTCAAGTACTAAATTACCGAGTAGACCAAGAGTGGGGAATGTGAATGCTCAACAAGATATCCAAGTCTCAAACCAAGACTCATCTAAGAACAATCTCCTCTCAAGTCCATATAAGGTGAATGACCCTTGGACTACATACTCAAACCATCAAGTGTCCCAACAAATACTTCTCTAATCCAAGAGAGATCAATATTACCATCATCTCTAAGTATCCATGAGCACCTGTAACTAGTCAATCCATGCCAACTCCAAATGCAACATAATAATATCATGAAGTATCGAACAAATGATCAATGTATTCAATACAAAGAAACTAAACCAAGATCAGTGTTAAGGTTCCAACCACGGTCTCAAGAACATGAACATGTAAACATGATCTAAACCATCTCAACCAAAGAGAGAACATTCTCCATATCAGCAAACCATAACATGTCAAAACTCTAAACATGTATTAAGAGTATACCATGACATAATAATGAAACTATCCTAATACCAAGGATAACATATCAAATAAAAGCATAAACCACACCTTTACCAAGAACCCATGAGTCCTCAAGAAGCAACCATCTCCACACACCATAAAGAACCAAGTGCACCATGCAAATTTCAAAGACACTTCTGCAACAATAAGATCTAAGGAAAACCTCCAACATCTGTAAACACTCAAGAAATATATCGATGGCAACAACTCCCACTCAATTGTCGTTTCGAGATACCCATGACATCATAAAATCCATCTCCTACATGAAGATCTTGTAGGTCTACACACACACAACCAAAGTATTGGTACCAAGTGAAACCAATATCTCTAACCCAAGAAGATACAAACCAAACCAATAACTAATCTTGTACAACCACCTCATTACTATTACAAGCTCCCACTAAAGTGTGTATCCAAGGCATCCATGACATCATGATGAAAAACCATCCTCTAACCATGAGAATCAACAAGGTGTCAAACCATCAAAAAACTCAAAGTACACATCATGAGATCCGCAAAAAAAAATCAAATAACCATAATCCTCAACCAAGAAGATATACTATCATAACCAAAATAGGAATCCAAACTAATGAACATCAAAGATGTACTTGTATATTTAATCATTTCATGGCAAAATCCATGACACCATGATCACATCCATGAACTGAGCATCTAAGTCTCAAAGTGTCCAACTTATTAGCATAAAATAGTCAACCACAATCCTCTGCAATGATTGTACCTAGCAACAACATCTCATCCCCTCTACATGAAGACAAGTCAACAAATCATGTGACTAAGGGTGTAGACAACCCAAATACAAGCCACCAATTTGAATATGCATCAATAATGAAAGATCAATGGGAAAAGACAACCCATATACAAGTCATAATTACAACCTATAAGTACAGATTGCTTACAACACTGCACAGCTTGTAGACCCAACAAGTCATCATACATGTCCAAACCAAACATTGATAATCGTATTATCATGAGACCAAATTGAAATACATACTAAATATACAATGACATCAAAATCAGAATCTCCAAAATATACAATGTCATAAACTCACAATGTTACCACAACCAATATATATCATAAACTATTCAGATTAATAAATCATCTAATAAACCATGCTAAACTTGCACCAAACTTGAAGTAATGTGTAGAGCTCTCCAAGATCTTGTCGTTGACTATTTAAAGTCAAAAATTTGACTCTGTATGCACATGTTATGCTCAAATATGTAGTCAAAATAAACAACATCTAACTTTTGGGCTCTTAAAAACCTGACAAAATGTCAAAATCATAAGATAAAATCTACATCAAGTTGTAGTGCTCCAAATCAATTTTTCAACAACTGTAAGAAGTCCAAAATCTGATATCCTAAGAGAACATTATGATCATTTTGTCAAGATAACCTTTTGACCATTTTCAATGCAATTTATTTATTTTGTCACGAAAATTATGACTGGATTAAATTTAACAGTTGTCATAGGATGAAATTAAAAACCTTTTACATTTTCTATCAATATGGCCAAACTAGAGCATATTATATAACAAAATTTATGGAGAGATCAACCCAGATCTAGTGGTGAAGTCTGTTTTAGCCCAGGAGGTCATTTCTACAAGTTTCCCCCTAAAACCCTCATTTAAATCAAACATCCAAAAAACCCTTTCGGCCAACAATTTCACATGCCCAAAATATTCTAACATCCCATCGTAACAACAAACCCAAAACCCTCAGATCTACAATAAACAACCTACAAGACCCATATATATCTTGCCCTTTCTTTCATTCTTGCATGCACTGCAATGGAGTTAATCTAATGTTACAACAATAAAACCAGGGCTCTGATATCGCTTGTAAGGAAACTTGCAACCAAAAATATAATTGTTTCCACATAATTCATAATACATCTAAAATTAATATATAATTAAAATCCACATGTAAAAGAGTAGACAACATACCCATAAAAATGTGACACAAGATATACCTTGGGAAACCCTCATTGACAGAAAAACCTAGCCTCCAAAAGCATCCATCACCATGTATTATTTAGCAAAAAAATATTGTAATACAATAATGGAAGGCTTCAAACCCTTAGCCATAGCCAAGCATGAAACCACACATACCATGTCATGCTTCCAACCTTCATAAATGCTCCATTGGCTAACCTGTCAAGCCTTGTCTTGCTCGACATTCCTGTTTTCCTTTTGCCCTTCTCATACAACAACTACCCTTCTGGTTGCTTATATAGTAGCAAGCTTCCACAAAACCACCAAGTGGTTACATAAACCATGTGAAACCTAATCCATTGACTACACATTTAATAGTGGACATTTAATAATTTTTCTCCAATATTAAGTAATTACATCAAATATTATCACAATGTTACAATGCAACTCATCAAGTATATCCCATGAGTATCTCTCCATGTTTCACATCAATCTAGGTGCTCCTAGGTAGAACATACATGATAAAATTAAATAATATAATGCAACACATGTAATCTCAACATTGTGATTCATGTCAATAGTGTTGCAGTTTTGATATTCAGAAGGAGACGAGCCTTTGCATGCAAAGAATAATGTTCTAGGTGTAGATCTTTCACGTGAATCTGATGAGGTGGATCAGGGTAATACAAAGAAAGGGCCCCTTTGGTCTTTTTTATTCAAAAAAAAGCTTGTGGGTAAGTCCTTGTTTCCACGTGTCACTTCCAATTCTTGTTGGAAAAAATGAGAGTTTCAAATTTTTGTCTTAGATCCCATTGTAGATCACTCGATATCTTTGATGGAATTTACCTTGGTCAGTAGATTTTTGGAGTTGAGGCCAGACATTGAAAATTTGAGATCTATGCTAAAATGGAAATGAGCCCTTCATGGTCAAGTTGATATTGCAGCTATGACCAAAGGGTTCTTTTCCTTTCTTTTTACTTGCAAAAAGGATTTGATTATGGTGTTATGTGGGGGATCGTGGTCCTTTGGGAAAAGCACTCTGACTATGAAGAAGTGGGAACCTAACATGGATCTATTAGATGCCTTTTTCATCATGACCCATATTTGGGTAAGACTTCTGGGTCTTCCATTGGTGTTTTGGCATGAGCATGTTTTTAAAGATTAGGCAGGGTCCTTTGGGGAACTGTTGGCTATAGATAATAAGACAGTTACCAGGACAAGGTTGGTGTTTGCTAGAATATGTGTCAATGTTCATCAACTTAAGGACCTTCCACAGAAGATTGACATCATTTCTAAACTAGGAAAATGGTCTTAAGAAGTGGATTTTGAAGATCTTCCGAATGCTTTCTTTTACTACAAAAAGGTAGGGTGTTAGGCTAAGAAATATCTAAAGAAACTAAAGCCAATTAATAAGGAAGCACAAAAAAAAAAGTCCAAGTGAAAGAAAAAATGGTGTGGGTAAAGTTGGGCAGGATAAGAGCCATAAAGAAGAATCCATGAAAGATCTTCAAGGCGAAGCTACAAAGGTAGTTGATGAAAATATATTAGTATTAATGAGGAGTTGATAGCTTATAATGAGATAATGTTGGAGCTAAGGATGGGGATGTTCCTCTAACTTACCACAATGAGAATAAGGGAAAGGACGATAAATTGGTTGAGCAGGATTTGAAGGACTCAAACACTGAAAATAGTCAAAGTGGAAAAGATCATCCTGTAGAAGCTCAAGCAACTAATTTAGGGTTTTTGAGCTAGTGGGAAGGTATCAAGGAAGGGGCAATTGCTAAGAATGAGAATGAAGAACAATTTATAATTTTTCGTGAGCAGAGTCAAAGACTTGTTGGAGGGAGATAACCTCCCAAAGTTTGATTCCTTTTATGAGGCTAAAAAATGTGGAATTCTTGGATTTGATTCCCCATTGATAGAGCTTGTAAAGTCATCCTATCTAGATGATTGTCCTAGAGTCGAGGAATCTCAAGATAGTATAGAGCTTAATAAAGGGGGTCCAGTCGGAGTGGAAGACGAGAGACATAAAGTTGGAAATAAGAAGAAGACTAAAAGGGAAGGGGGTTCTTCCTCTTCCTTGTCACTTGGGGTGTCAACTAGATGAAAGAAAATTAATTTGGTATCCCTTGTAGTGAAAGTGGATGTTGGTTCTCTAAAGTAAAGTTGGAAGAAAAGCCTCAAGAATAAGAGAGAACAAGAAAGTTTGTAGAATATAGTTGATGGAAAGTAGGCTATTGATATGGAATTTACACCAAAAAATAAATGAAAATCATAACTTGGAATATAAGGGAGCTAAATAGCCACCATAAAGTTGATATGGTTCAAAAACTTGTTCATGACCATATGCCAGATATTCTATTTCTTTAGGAGACTAAGACGCATAAAGAAAAAGAAGAGAAGATAAGGCTTTTTAAAAATTGAAGGGTTTTAGCTAGTAGTTATGAAGGGGCTTCTGGGAAAATGATAAATTTCAATTTCAAGTGGTAAGACACAAACCTCAGACTATTGTTGATAAATTATGTTCAAAAATTAGAAATAATGATTTAAAAGGTCTAAAGAACCTGAATTTTTCTAAGCTCACCAAAGAAGAGCAAAATAAACTAGAGGAATTTGTGTATGCTATGATGGCTGAGTATAAGCACACACCTCTAGAATTAGATGAATCTATGCCGAGAGAATTGTATAAAATTGTAGAGGATAAATGGCATTTTTGTTTACGAATGGAAAAAGAAATAAGGGAGTCTACATTAGCAAGATTGTTGCCTAATCTGACTAAAGATCAAATAATAAATGTTGTAAAAAGGCATAATAACAAATTCACTCCCAAGTATAGAGCATTTAGTATATTGCAGAATAAAATTGAAGAGGTAGTTACCAAATCCACAAGATTGTGGAAAGTAGTTTACAAGAAAATTGAAGATGTATATAATGAAGAATATAAGGCAGAAGCAATTGCCAAGACAAAGGAAAAGAAAGCATCAGAAACAAAAGAGAAGAAACTAGTGGAGAAGGAGAGTAAATAAGAAAAGGAAGAAGAAGCACACAATGAGGAGAAAGAGGAAGATAAAGATACAGTTGAGCCACAAGATCAAAGTATGCAAGACATACAGGCATCTCCTCCTAGTCCTCCTCATGCCACTATCACACCTGCAGATATCATAAAAATAAAGGATGTTACAGATACTTCAAATCTAAACATCAACCCATTAACTGCAGAGGATTTGGAAATCCTTGACCAATCATCACTTGTAGCAAAATTAAGTTCAAATCCTGTATTGGTCAGTGTTGATGAATTACAGAAACCAGAAGTCAAGGTAAAAGAACAAGTGCCACCTTTGACCACACAAACTACTAGTATTCTATTCCTTCCACCACCACCTCCACCAAGTATAATTACTGATACACTCCAAGTGCCGAGTACAGCAGCAGGGGAAATAAAAGAAACATCTGAACAATCAACAAGTTCAACCCCACCTAGCATTCATAAAAGGGTATTCAAGCTGAAGAAAAAGAGACACAGAAAAAGGAGGAGACTGCAATACAAACATTGGTTGCATTACCAAAATCTGGTACTCCTACACAAACTCTTCAGCAGCCGAGCACAGATGGACTACAGTTGCAAATCAGGACACCAGGCTCGAGCTCATCAAAGGCAGTCAGGAGACTTCACTATGGAGTTCCTAAGCTTGATGAAGAAATAAAGCTCCCATATTATGAATCTAGCACTCTTACTGAAGAAAAGATCAATGAAATTCAAAGTGCATTAGACAAAAGAAGGAGACAAGAAGCACTAAGAAAGGAATACAAGCATAAGCTTACATTAAATGAAATTAAAGACATATTCACAGAAGTTTTTTGCTTACAATCTCCAAATGAGTCAAGACCAATCATGGAACAACTATTTGATATAGTTGACCAAGTGACTAATGAAGACTAGGAAACAAATGCCAGATTGCTTGAATGGTCAGAAAAGAAGTTCCAAGGTAAAGTAAATAGTAAAATATCCAGTGATATAGCACTGTCACAAAAAGAACTGGCAAAGAAAGTTATAACAGTTAAAATTGTACTAGGAAACATTTTTTCCCTGTACAACAAGTTGTGTGATTTTTCCACATTCACACAAGGCACTAGCCAGAAAATACTGAGATTGGAAAACAATCTGAAAACTTCTAGCATGCAACTCCTCACAGATCTAGCTCAGAGTGAGAAGCATTTTGTCCAATCGCTTCACACACAAAGAGAGCTAGTTGTTTTAGCAGCAGAGGAGGCAACCAAAAAAGCCAAATTGATACAAATTCAATCATCAATTACTCCTCATTTGGAGTTACTTCACAAGGAGCAAATAAATGCAGAGACAGTCCTCAGGAAAGATCCCAACCTTTCTTCATCTGATGGACTTGTACACCTAGCAGCAGAGATTGCCATCCAGCATAAGACATTGGATGTTGCATTAGCAAATTGGGATGCAGCTTTGAAGGTACTCCTTGAAGTAAACAACTCATTTTTGGCCAAGTATGGCATTTCACTTTAAAGACCATTGACATAAGTGTCAAAAAGGGGGAGATAGCATTGAGTACAGGAATGAAATGATAAGTATAATAATAGGGGGAGATAGCAGAGATAGCAAATTTTGTGAAATTTTGGGGGAGATAGCAAATTTTGGGAGCAAAGTTTGAATAAAGGATAAATTACTGAGTCACATGGATCTTAATTAAGTGTTTTTTTCACTCATGTCAAAGGGGGAGATTGTTAGCTTAAAGAATAAATTTCACAACTGAGTGTCAATACACTTAACCAAGATCAAGAACAAGTGCTGAGTGATAACAAGTGCCGAGTGATAACAGGTGTCGAGTGATAATAAGTGCCGAGTGCAACATGTGCCGAGTAATATAACAAGTGCCGAGTGATAATAAGTGCCCAGCGCAACATATGCCGAGTGATACAGTTTTTGTTCAAGTGCCGAGCTATCCAGAAAACAATATGTGTCGAGTGTCAGAAATACTTCAGGAGCCAAGTAACTCAGTAGAATAGCATAAAAGTTTGGAATTACACAAATTATGATACAAACAATTTTTGCAACCGACAGAAGGTAAATCTCGAAGGATTGAATGATAAGATCGAATCTTTTAATTTTCCTATGCAATTTGCATGTGGTCAATTAAGAAAATGCAAAAGGCATGCAACCAATCAGCAAAAGATAAGTATTGAGCGGGAAATTGAGATTCAATATGAATCGTAGATCCAAAACAAACCCTAAGTCTTTGGAGTCTTTATAAGGAAGACAAAATTTCACTGTAATAGAGAGATGAGACATATTGAAGGACATACAAGGGCGCAAATCTATTTTTAGAAGCAAGAATTATCAGATCACAAAGGATCAAGATCAGGAGAAGGCAAAAAAGGAGCCTGCATTCAGAAATCAAGGATTGTAATCTATCAGGTTTATTGCATCTAATACTCTCTAGCAATTGTATTAGAATAAAAATCCTATGGTGATAGGTTAGCTTTACAACTATTTTGTAAGAACCTTTTGATTAGGTGATTAAAATCCTTTAACCAGGTGACACTTCATGTTAAGTGTTTGCAAATCCTCTAACCAGGTCACTGTTAACACAGTGTAAAGCCTTTAACAGGGCAGGCCTTTAACAAGGCAAACCATCAGAAGTGGTTGAACAATATTGTTGCAGTAATTTTTGTGGGTATCATCCCCACCCCAGTTTTACCTTCTTATTCCTGGAGGGTTTCTGGGTTACCAAAATTCCTGTGTTGTGAATTATTGATGCATGTGTTTTGTTACATGTTTATTTGATATGCATACAATTTACTTTCAGTTAAAATTTTATTGGCTAAAGTTTGATACTTATGATTCACCCCCCCTCTCATAAGTACTCTTTCCATATTTGAATATTCCAACAGTTTGTAATGTGTAACTCTATCTTCCTTTGCCTCGTTCCAAAAAAGTCTAGAGAAAATTGCTCGAATTCTTATAGACAAATTAGTCTTTGTAATTCGATCTATAAGATCATTTCAAAAGTTCTTAATTTCAGGATCCTTAGGGTGCTCCCTAATCTAATTTCTAAACAATAGAATGGGTTCATTTTTGGGTGGAAGATCCTAGATTCTACTATTGTGGTGCATGAGAATATCCATTTCTTGGTGACTTCCAACTCCCAAGGTTTTGTGATGAAGGTGGATGTGTCTTAGGCTTATGGTCAGGTGGAATGGAGTTCTCTTTTTAAAGTGCCAAGGGCTTTTGAATTTGATGACAGGTGTATCCAACCCATATCCCAACTAGTCACTACTGTTTCTTTGATAGTCCTTGTTAATGGGGCATCCTCCCTTTTTTTTAAACCTACAAGGGGTTTGAGGTAGGGGCATCCAATTTCTCCTATTTTGTTTGTTATTATGGAAGAATGCTTGGGTAGATACATTGGTTCTCTCAAATAATGGTTTTATTCATGGTACTATGCCATCCTCTAACCCTTATCATGTTCCCATGAACAATTTGTTGATGACACGATATTTATGGGTATTGCATCAGTAAGAGAAGCTAGAAGTTTTAAAAAGCCTCTTAGTCTTTATTCTAATGGTTATAGTCAGAAGGTAAACTAGAAAAAAGTTCTATTTTTTCATCTATACCCCTATTCATAGACATGTAAAGATGTATTAATATCATGGGATATTCTATAACTTCATTTTCAGGATCTTATCTTGGTCTTCCTCTTGGTTTAAAGCCTCCTTAATCCTTTTAGGACTCACTTGTGGATAAGTTCAATTTTAAGCTTGTTGGATGGAAGGGAAATCTACTCAGCCAAGCTGGTAAAGTGACTTTACTCAAGTCTTGCCTTCAAAGCCTACCCATTGATGCTCTCAAACTTTTTAAAAATTTGAGCTAAATATGCTGATGTCATGGAAATAATTAAAATAAACTTTCTCTAGTATGGGATTGAGGAGAGGAAAAGATTGCCTTTGGTGGCCTGAGACTTAGTTTGTAAGCCTAAAAGTAAAGGGGATTTGGGTATTAGACCTATTAAACTTATGAAAAATTCTATGTTGGAGTGATGTTTTTGATTAGGTAAAACCAGTTTTACAGGGATCCTAAAACCCAAAGTTTTATAGCAAAAAGAGCGAGATGAAACAGACTAAACAAACAAAAAACTGCCACAAAAGGTCGGAGACAAAAGAAGGCCCAAAACCAAAGTACAAAGGCCAGAGACAGAAAAGAAAAGCCAAGCAAACAGGCTAGTGGCCATCCGTGTCCATGGTCTGTAGGGTTTCTACAGCGTCATTGTCCTTCTGACTGGCCGCACCCTCCTGAATCCTGGTAGGAGTGTTCATCTGGTTCCCCTGATTCACCTAGTCATTGACCTCTTTCTAAAATTCATCCCGGTTGAATCCTTGCTCTGTGTTCTGCTCCGCATCCCTTTCAAGGCTAGTTGTAGTCAAATAGTCCCCCAAATTGACAATATTCTCATTTAAGGTGTGAAGGGTGTCCACTATCTGTTTGGTGATTATCTGGTGGACAGAATCCATCCTTTGGACCTTTTGCTCAAGTTGGGTGAGTCTGTCATCCTGATGGTCTCTAAAGACCTGGCCTTTGTCTTTCTCCTGGCTACCCACCTAGTCCTTGCTTCCTCTAGCTTCTTGGTCCTTGTCAAAATCCTGGTTGTTGGGTTGGTTGCTCCTGTCCTTCATAGCCTCAATTTGGAGTGATGTTGTCATTGCACCAAAAGATTGATATGTCAATGCTCGATACAACCACTCAACTTATAGTACATAGGAGGTGGTTAAGACCTTGTCATGAATCTCGATGAAAATGTTGAACAAATTTCCATCAATCTCCCCCCGAAATCACCTAAGGGTCTGAGGATTCGAACCTGTGACCAATCTTTGATACCACTTGTTAGAGTGGGGTTGTTGTTGCACCAAAAGACCGATCTATCAATGCCTGATACAACCACTCAAATTATAGCTCACAAGAGGTGGTTAAGCCCTTGTTGTGAATCTTGAGGGGAGAAATGAATAAATTTCCAATAAGCTTTGCTTATTAAATAGGGTTGGAGGGTGTTTGGGGATAATAAGGAGAAGAGTACTATTTGGAGAAACAAATATATTTTTAATACACTTGTTATTCAGGAATTTATCAATTCTCCCCCTATGGCTAATGCTTCTTCTATATGGAATGTAATGCAAGGGGTTAAGGACATTGTTGTTATGGGTAGTAGGTGGAAACTGGGAGATGGTAGGAGACTTAAGTTTTGGGAAGGTTGTTGGTTGATGGACCATCCTTTGGAAAGTGATTTCAATGACAGAGTTAATATTGAGAGGTGCAAACAAAGTTATGGGGTTTTGGTTCATGATTATTGAAGAAGTGGGAATTGAGTGAATCTTGTAAGCATTAATCAAGACCTTAGGCTCATTCAAAATTCTTTCAATTCTATCTATACAAACATGCATTTTGGTGATTCATTCATCAGGGGTCTTCATCCTAGTGGTAAATTCAAAGTGGCTTCTGTCTTCAAGGCTAAAAATATATATAGTCCTCCCCTCTAGGTGAAAATATGGATGAAAGGCCTTATTCCAAAGATCTAAGTATTCTTTTGGATTGTTATTCAAAATGAAATCATGACTATTGATAATTTGAATAAGAGGGGTTTCCAATTGGTTAATAGGTGCATTCTTTGTAAGAGAAATAATGAGAAGGTAGGTCATCTCATTCTCCATTGTAGCTATAGTCAACAGGTGTGGAAAATTGTCTTCGACTAGTTGTCTCTATCTTAGGTTCAAGTAGAGAATTTAGCTAAATGCTTCAAAATTTGGAAATGCCTAATCAAAGGATCTAAAGTAAAAATCCTTTGCAGCTTCTCACTTCCACATTTGTCTTGGGGAATATGGAAAGAAAGAAACAATTAGATATTTAGGGATATAGATACCCCATCATGGGTGGTGGGTCTTAAGATCATCAAGGAAGTTAAAGAGAACTTTATTTCTCATACTAGTGGCAAAGGGGAACTAAATATATGCAATTCGACTGGAAATGTTTTAGTAGTTTGGCTTTTTCCTTTTGGTTGGGTAAATGGGACTTTTGATGGACTTATGAAGGACAACCCTAGTAATATAGGTTGTGGTGGGGTTCTAAGAGATCATAATGGTACAGTTATGGATGTAGTTGCAATGCCCCTTGGGATAAATTCTAGCCATGTTGTGGAGGCTTCTGGTGTGCTGATTGTGGTCAGATTTGCAGTGAAAGTTGGTCATAAGAACTTATGGCCAGAAGGGGATTCTCTAAATATAATTAATACTTTAATAATACAAACACAACCTCTTTGACCATTGATTCTATTATTTTAGAGTTCAAGAAACACTTTTAAAATTTAAATAAAATTCATATTTCTCATAGTTATAGGGAAATAAACAGGGTGTCAGATTGAATTGCTAACATGATTGTTTCTAAGTAAGTAGATGATGTGGGATGATGATATAAGCATCTAATTAGAGCTTAAAGAGCTAATTAATTATGATATGATAAATGTTTTTGTGGGAAGGATTAGTTAATTATTTTCTTTTATTTTGTGAGTGTTGTGATTATTATGAGGGGATTGATCAAAATTTGAGGTAGTACCTTGTCGTAATTTCCCTCTTAATGAGGCACATATTCTGGGTTTCAAAGAAGGCTTTTTGTGAGGTAAAAAGTGTGTTTCCTCTCTTAAGTGATATTGTTTGTAGTTTTTTCATCTCTCTACTCAAAATTATCTTGAATCAACTACCTATGATGGGGGTGAGCCAAGGAAACAGGAGCTAGATAGTTGCAATGACTGAAAGAAAAAAGAGTCAATTTGGAACCAACTTGTTAAAGGTAAGGTTGCCTGTTACCTTGAGAAACTCCATGGTTATAAACCTAATGTTATTGAAGAGTTCTTTAGAAGTTGGTCAAGAGATATAGTTTGTCTCTATGGGGTGTCTATAACTATCAATGAGGAATTTTTAGCTAGTTTAACTTGGCTTCCTAATATTGGTCTAAAATTTAATAAGGAAACCATGATTTGTAATTTTCTTTAAAGAAATCCCCTAACAATCAAGTGGAGGAGAAGACATTAGTTAAATTTGGAGATTTCTTTGACCTCGAGTAGATAAAGAATTTATCACAAGAATTGTTAACCTATGCTAGGGAGTATTTCATACCGTATGGTTGTTCGAAAAGGGTGCATAACTATCATTTTGTTTTCCTTAACCATTTTTGGTATAAGGATAGAATCTCGTTTCCTTATTTTCTTAAGAATTCCCTTTTACAAGGGATTTGAGTGCACTATAAAAAAGAGAGTAGACCTGTTCTCCATGAAGGCCCAATTTTGCTAATTGTAGAGCATTATAAGGATAGGGCTCCATGAGCTTCAGTTTCTTCTGGTAAAATCAAACATAAAGCTCTAAAGGATGCGATGGAGAAGAATGCTACAAAAAAAGGGAAAGGGGTTTCTGGAGTTGGGAAGAAAAGGAACATGATTCAAGGTATGGAGATAGTGTCAGATGACGGGTCTAATTCTAAGGATTGGAAGGTTACAGCCTCTGCGAAAATAAAGAAGATGGGTTTTGGAATGGGGAAGGGAAAGATTAAGAAACGAGAAATGAAAATTTAATTGGAGAAGGATTTAGAGCCCAAGACGAAGAGAAGGATTATGATGATGGTTGTGATTAAGATGATATGATTGATAATGGAGAATGTAGGTCTAATAATGATGGTTATTCTAGTAGCCAAGGTGATACCTCTACTAGGTCTATGAATAAAAATGGCGAGTGTTCAAAGATGGTATTGGGTAAAATGTATGATTCTGAGACTCCTATACCTGAGAATAAGAAAAGGAAAGACACAAAGGCTACTTGCCTTAAGGAGGTCAACAATTAGGATAGATTTGAGGATCCTCCAGCTATTAATTTGTGCAATGTCGAGAAGACTTGAACAAAAGACAATAAAGGGGACTCTATGAAGAAGAATTTAAAGGAGAAGGTTTTAATGAAGGAGGATGTCCTTGAAGACGATAAGGACAAAGACCTACAGGAGACCTCGATTGAACAATTTGAAAAACACATGGAAAATGTACCAAAAGAAAATGAGCCAGATGATGGAGTGAAAGAAATGGAGGAAAATGATCAATGTAGGGTTCATCATGATACCAAAATGGAAGAAATCAACACTGAGAAGGGGAACTATGTAATCAAGGAGCCTAAAGATGCTCATGGGGGTAACCTTGAATTTCTTCATAAGGCTAAAATGAGAGCTAATATTTCCCTTATGGTTGATAATTTCTTGTACAATGAGGTGAACTCTTTGAAAAGAATGGTTAGAGATTTGAGATGAACCTATAAGTTGAGAAGAGTAAGAGAATGGAGCTAGAGACAAATATTGGGGATAATTCTAGGTAAACTGTTGGATTATGAGGCTAAACTCTACTAACTTATCAAAGATAGTGAGCAAAATATCAATAGAGTGACTTCAAGCCTTTGTGCAACTATTGCTATTTTTGGCAAGATGAGTTCAAATGAAATTGTGTCCTTTTTTGTTGTTTCTTTGAGTGGGGGACCAAGCAAGCAGACTAGGCAAAGCATAAAGAAGGAAACTTCTAGGCTAATTGTGAAGGATTCAATTGAAGAGGTGTCTAGCCTTGGGAAGAATTTGGCGAAGGTAGTGAAAGAGCTAGTTTAGCTCTTTGATTTGCTAGTGGCTTTTTCTTTTATGTTGTCTTAGTTGTCTGGTCTCTAATTGTGGTTGCATTTTTTGGTCCCTGTTTTTTCCAATAGTTTGTTTGGGTCTCTTTTGGGGATTTTTAATTTGTGCTTTGATGCATACTATTTAGGTTCTAGGTCCTTGTAAAAACTGACTTTATCTACTACTGTGAAAGTTTGAGTTGAATGCTTATCTCATAATTTTTTATTTAGTGTTTTAGGTTCTCTCAAAACCTGTTTTTATATTAATCCAAAAAAATATTTTTAGATCATTGGATGACATAAACATATAGTCCCCAAAATAAGAAAAGTACATAAGATATTTAATAAAGCATAAATTAATACCTATTAATTGTTGTTTATCATTTTGTATTATATAACTTATTATAAATAATTTAAAAGAAATACAAAGATGGTGGTTAAGAGCGTGGTATGTTTACTTCAAAATACTCATTATCATTCACACTTACAAATAACTTTTCTTCTTTTGGAAACAAATTCTAAGTTTAATAATATATTGGACATTTTTTATGAAAGTTTTTTATCTTAAGAGGTGTAAAATTTAAATTGATAATTTTTAGGTTAAGAAATGTTGATTTAAACTTAAAAATTACCTAGGAATATTTATGACTCCAATTTTTTATTATTTAATTTATATTAGTTTCTAATATTTTCCTCTCTCATTGTTACTTTAATTATACAAAATATATTTTATCATTTGAAGTTATTTTTTAATTAATTTCACTTTTCTATTTTTAAATTTAATCACAATTATTTTTTCCTATTTGGCCTCTCCCATTCTAATAGTAGTTTTAATATTTTTACTTATTGAGCAATAATAGAAATGTGTATATAAACAAAAATAAAATATGCATATAAACATCAATTAATCATATTTATTAAAGACCTTGAGAGACTCACAAATTACACTATTTTCTAAGCTCTTGCCAATGAAAATGTCAAACTTACTCTATAAGTTTTCAAAATTCAAGCATTTTATTGTAAATAGAAATAAATATAACAATATAGCAATATAACAATTTATTAATGATACAATTTTTAAATTTAATTCTTTATTTTAAAAAAAAAAATTCTTTATGTATTAAGAAATTAATGTTTCTTAATGACATCTTATGTTCTTTTTTAGATCAGTTATAAAGTGATCTAAAAAAACCAATTAAAAATTTATAATCTTAATGAAAGAAAACAAATATTTCACAATTATTAGTCCTGCCTATTTATAGGTGGGGTATCTTTTTTCATCAGTTTCAACAAAATTAATGAATATTCCTAATGTTTTTAGTTGTCTTATTTATTTAGTTATTCTTTGACCTTTGATATTTTTGGTGGCCTTTATTTTATTTTTACATTTGCAAATTAAATTTTTCTTGCGCGCCAATGAGAAACTAGGTGGGGAAATATATTTTTAAGTTTCTAATGTTCTAAAATGTGTCTTTTTGAGGTGGATGTTTTATTGAGCTTTCTCTAATACTATTAAATTATGTCATTACATATTTTTATAGCCGTGTCTTTATTTTTTAAATTATTTTAATCATTTTTAAATTTAACATAAAATGTAATATAAGTATTGAGATTAACAACTTTAAAGAATTAATTCTACTAGATTTTTTTTTAATATCTATGGCAAAAATAGCCAGTTTGGTTGAGCATATCAAATATTCTATAGAACAACTATTTGAAAAAATGTTTAATCCAACTTAAGAAAAGATTTTATATGGCATGGTACATTACACTATTTCACAAAAAATCTCTTAATCAAAACCACAACATAAAACCAAAACTACTCTCCAAATTTGCTTGTCAAAAAGAACCTTTGGACAACAAAACAACTGAGAAAAAAAGTCTTTAACAAAAAAATAAATACATAGAACTTATTTAACATACACATACACATACACGTACAAATACACATACACATACACATACACATACACATACACATACACATACACATACACATATCCATATACATACATATAATTTAGAAATAACATAAGAAAAAGTTTTAAATTTTTTTTTTACCTTAGCTAATCTACATTTTTTTTAAGGACTTACTCAAAAAAAATTAGACATTTGTGGCAAACTTTTAAAAGCACTTTTTCTTTTTGACATATAAAAGAAATGTTTTAGACTCATAACCAAAAAACATGTAATGACTCACAATTTGACTATTTTGTGTGAGATATTTTCATTAGTTTTTATACTTTAATTAATATTAAATTCTTGCCAACCCACCTTACCAATCCTTTTTTCAATAAGGTCTCTAGCTCTTCATGATATAAATTTTTAATTATTTATGCAAGTAATAACCTTAAGGACTTCTGGGTTGTGATGATAAAGACCCACCCTCGGTTGACACTTCTGCTTTATATATATTTTTGATGAATAATTGTTCATTTGAACTTGTGAAATGATCTTGTATATCATTGATTGATCAACCAAAGATAAGAGAGGCACAGTCAGAACTAGATGGGTCCACCTTGCAAAACACAGGATCTGATAGTAACAGGGTGGCAGAGAATTAGATAGTCAGGGCACCTGTAATAGCAGAATAGCAAACAAGTCTGGGAGAAGCTACGAAACACAATGACATCTCTAGTAATAGTGGCTTGGTCCTGACATACAGGGATAGTTTAATGCACAAAAACATCGTCAAGTGGAATCAAGGGAGCTTCCTCATTCTTCCAGGACCCTCAGCCGGACACACGAGTTCATTCAATCTTGGAGGGACAAATAGTAATTTACCCACAAACACTCTAAGCTTCTCACAAGCCAGCGGACCACCCATAGGAGGAAACTACATCTATGTGAATGCCAAACAATATAAAAGAATAATTAGACAGAGAAAGATACAAAAGTTTAAAAATGCAAAAAGAGGGAAGTTAGTAGCTTTACTTCTGAAACCGATTCCACAAACCCCAGACAGCGCAAGGGAGGGGGAACAAAGTCTGAGGCTGACTGAAATCTATGAAACAATTAAGCAGTTTGATAATATCAGAGATATTCAAGGTAAAGGGAAGACAAATAATTCTCAGGTGACAAACACAGTGGAGGATAGGCTGCCAAATAATTACAGCCCCACAAGGACACCTATGACGTGGTATCCAGACATCTTTGTGAACAATTTGGTAGCTATGAAGGAAAGAGTGTGGGCACTTGAAGAGAGGAGCCAAATAGAAAGTATCACAATGAAAAGAGTTACTAAGGATAACTGAAAGCTGGCAACGGAGGTCAAGTCACTTAGAGAACAAATTCAAAAATTGCAATTTAGTATGGAAAAAGGAGAGTATGAATTAATATTGTTAAAGAAAGAAGTAGGGAAAAAGAGGACAGCAACAAGTACTATGGGAGAAGGAGAGGCTACGGAAGGAGACAAAAACCTGTAAATGAAAAATATACAAGATGCCATGGCCAATATGGAAATAAAAGAGAATCAACTCAGAGAACAAATCGAAGAAGTTAGATCATGGGCTAACATAGTAAAGGGGCTAGCAAACACTCCTATTAACAACATAGAAAAACAAGTTCAGAGATAGATTAGAGAGGAAAAAGAAAAAAATGAGAAAGCAACAAATATCGTCATCAAAGGGCTACGAGACTATGGAGAATAGGAGAAAACAACGGATTTAGTTAAAGACTTCTTTAAAGACCAATTAGACTGGCATGGAACAACCATACAAGCACAAAGAATCAGAAAATGGATTAAAGGAGGCAAAGACAGACATGTTAGAGTGATAATGAGGAATACAAGAGATAAAAATAACATTTTCAGCAAGAGGAAGTTTCTTAGAGGCACACAGATATATCTTGATGATGACCTCACCGTAACTCAACGAGAAGAAAGGAAGAAGGAATGGGAAAAAGTGAAAACAACAAGAGAAAACGGCAAGTGGGCGTGGCTACAAAATGGCAAAGCCCAAATTAGCGACAAAATTACACACAATAAATAGGAACTCGAGCCCACCTAGGAACATTTAACTATAGTTAGCTGAAACTGTAGAGGTTATCCTTGGAGAAGAGGACTTGGGTTAGGGCCGATAGCTAAAGATAATGACATCATTATGCTTACCGAGACTCATGAACATGATGGATGTAGGGTTCCAGATTTTGAAGGGTATAAGAAGGTATCACTGTAGAATGAGAAGATAGATAATGTTAAGGGGCATGGAGGCATCACCGTTCTAATAAAAGAAACTTGGAGTAGATTTGTAAACTTAGAGAAAGGAGATGTAAACAAGCAATATATTTGGATAAAAATAACTGAGAATTGGATTTCTACAAGGGTGGCTGTCTGTTACTTTGCTCCAAAAGGCTAAAAAATGTATAAAAAACATAGATTGGATCGAGAAGACCCATTCACTACAGTCAAAAAAGACATAGCAGCCTTTAGCTCTTTAGGAGAAATAATGATAATAGGGGATTTCAATGCTAGAACAACAAACAACAAAACTCTCAATCTTAAAGAGAGTTACAATGAAAGCAGAGACCCAGTTTGGCTCGAAGAAGAAGGGACACAAAAATGGGAAAGATCTTCATAGGATAGCATGGGAAAGATTAATCATTTTGGTGCTGAATTACTAGGCTTATGCTGCCTATATAACATGGTCATATGCAATGGTATGGAAAAGTGGCCTAAATAAGGTGGAATCACATGCAAAAGATACAATGGACAAAGTGTTGTTGATTATGTAATATGCTCGCAAGACTATATCGCAAAGATAATTAACTTTTAGATAGAGGATTGCCCCATGGAGCTAAAATATGATCATAATCCCATCTTGATAAGGGTGGCCACTCACTTTAAAGATCAACATATTGTCCCAAAACCTTTACAGAAGAGGAAGATGATTCTGTTTGGCAAAGTTTTAATGACACAAGAAAACCATGATACTTTCCAAGACTCTCTTTTGCAGCTGTCTAGGGTTCCGGGAAACCATCCCGAGTCTAATAAACAACATTTCACGAACAAGGATAATCTTGTTCTAGTTTAAAGCACTAGAGGAGTGTAAAAGATCCAGGGCCATAAGAGAAGTCAAGAACACTTTTTTGGCCAATCTGTGGTTTGATGAGGAGTGCAAAATGACAAAAAGGAATTGGAAAAAGAACATGAACAGAGAAAGTAGAAAGGAGTATGATCAACTGATTAAAAAAAAGAAAGAAGAGTATGTGAACAGGAGAAGAATCGAGTTGATTAATCTTGGTAAAAACAGCCTCAGAAAGTTTTGGAAAGAGCTTCAGCAGAGAAAAACTTAGATAGAGAACAACATAATAGGAACCAAATGGCTGGAATATGTCAAGACTCTTTACGAGTGTCATCTAGGATAATGTAGAACCATGGAAACAAAGACTACAGGGGAGTTATTCAGTGAAAAGGATATTATTCAAGGCATACGGAGGTTAGCTGCTGGTAAAACGCAAGATATAGATGGGTTACAAGCTGAATACTTAAAATGGGGTGTTGAAACCCTCACACCACACATCACTAAGATTTTCAACTGTGTCAATAGAGAAGGTTGCCCTGTAAAATGGACAACAAGTGTGGTGATCCCAATCCACAAAAGTGGAGATATAAACAATCCTTCTAATTACCGAACCATCATGATCAATCCACTATTTGGCAAGTTATTTGGCAACTTGGTAGAACAAAAAACCAGCAACTGGGCTGAAACATAAGGCAAATGTGCAAAAGGGCAAGCATGCTTTAGACCAAAACACTCTACTATAGATCACGACATCACTCTCAGACACTTGATAGAGAAAGTGTGGGACACTCCGGGGACTGAGGCTTTTTGTTGTTTCGTGGACTTAAAAAAAGCATTTGACATAGTGCCACGTAATAAATTATGGGATAGAATGGAAGAGTTGGAAGTTCCTAAAGAACTTAGGTCAACTGTTTATAGATTATATGAGTAGGTCAAAGCTAGAATTAGAACGACAGAAGGGCTATCAGAAGATTTTGACAGCAACATTGGGGTTAAGCAAGGGTGTCCGCTATCTCCAACATTATTCGGGCTCTATATTGACAAGTTAGAAGAGTGGATAAACAAGACCAATGGTGAGGGGGTGCAGCTGGCCCACTTTGTGATAAGATTGCTCTTATATGCAGATGATCTCATAATTCTTGCTAGAACAACTAAAAGTTTGAAAGAACACTTGAAAGCACTAGAAATTTTTTGTCGTGAAGTAGGAATGCAAGTTAACACTAGGAAAACCGAAGCTATGATCTTCTTGTTGAAGAAGAATAGGGGCATACAAGACGAGTTTCTATTTGAAAATAACCCCCTTGAGCTTATGGAAGAGTACAAATACTTGGGCATCAATTTTCATAACAAACTCAATTGGGATACTTGCAGATCAAAAAGGATCCAAGGGGGCTGGAAGGTGTTATACTCTTTACAAAACTAGTGTAGGAACGCAGAATTATGGGATTGGACGACCATGAAAACTCTTTTTGGTTTGCTGGTCACTCCGATTATTCTATACAGATGTGAAGTGTGGGGTGGTAGTATGTTCGAACAGAAATGGCGGCAAGTAGAAAGAATTCAAAAACACTTCATCACATGCAATCTTAAAGTCAAGACCACAGTTCCGCATGAGATCCTTTTGGCGGAGGTGGGTTCCTTTCCATTAGAAGCTGTTGCATTGGTCCAAATGCTAAGCTATTTAAAGAAAACCCAAGGTCTGGAAACACATTGTTGGCCCAAGTTGGTCATAGAGGAAAAACTTGTGAGGTGGAAAAGCACATGGATGAAGCAAAATGACAAATGGATGCGAAAATGGGATATCAATATCCAAACTTGGCCGGATAACATTAAAGAAATAAAGAAGTTTGTCAATGAAAAATTTCGCAAAATTCTCTAGACAAGACACATAGTGCGATCTTATTATATTAAAGAATTTAATCCCACTTCTAGTCATGATGAAAAGGCCTATATAAGAGCACCTATTAACTGGAAAGCAAAAATGTTGATGGCACAACTTAGAACTAGTTCACATCAGCTGCGATGTGAAACTGGTAGATGGCAAGTTCCAAAGGAAGAGTGGGCAGACAGAACGTGTTTATTCTGTAATATGGGAACAGTTGAGACAGAGCAATACTTTGTCAAGGAGTGCTTGGCTTACAACGACATCAGATCTGGTTATACAAAAATATTGTAGAACAAGGACTTCAACTATTTATTCAAGGAAGATCAAGTGAAGAGAACAACGGATTTGATTATCAAACTTCAGAAAAGGAGAGACAAGTTAACCAAAACTTTGCAACTGACTAGTTTCGCTCCTGACTCGGGAGGGTGATTGCATGGGTCCCATAGACTACTACTTTAGTCTCGTGGACGTCATTAAAATATATCATATCATATCATATCCCTCAACCCCATTTTAAAAAATATGTATATTTAAATTTTAATTAATAGGAAAGATCTAGTCATTAAAAAAAACTACTATTGGACTTCCTTTTGATACACTTTGCTGAAATTTTGAAAAACTTAATCGAATTTATGAATTAAAAAGTGAGGGGAACGAAGGTCACACGTGAAGACGACGTCCCTAGACGTTCAAAATTTCTCTTTGCCTCCTGGTATGTTCAGAGTTCCAATGCGGAAGCATCACGTAATTGTTAAATACTGAAAAATGTTGACCGGTTTGTACATTACACATAAAAAACTGAAAAATGTTGGCTCTTTACCCTAAATTTTGCCCGGTATTCTTATAATCCGGTAGCTTCAATCAGGTATATGCGCGCACACAGTCCACGCGAAGTTCGTATACTCAGCTGGTTTAAAAAATTTCGATGTCTCTTTCAGTATCTCCCATCTACTCGTTCCAGAAGCTGAGTAGGAACAGGGCAGGGACTGGAAGAGGAAGAGGGAGAGGAGGTTCAACACCATATGTTTTTCTTCCCACCTCTATGCTGGGGTTCAAGAGCACAACGGAGTCTGCTTCACTTTCCCACACGAATGAGGTATTTTCTCCGCAATACATTCAAACATTAGTATCTTTTCCCTGTTCTGAATATTGACATCGCACTAATGCAGAAGAAGAAGAAGGGGGATGTGCTTCATTTTGTGAAATACCATGGCATTGGTAACGACTTTATCATGGTACTGTACTTTCTTATTTCTCTTGTTTCCTTCATAGTTTCCAATGCTTGAGAAGCTGTAGTCTGATGATATTTTTATAGGTTGACAACCGGGATAGCCTGGAGCCTTGGATATGTGCAGATCAGGCAATTGAGCTGTGCAATCGGAATTTTGGGGTTGGGGCAGATGGAGTCATCTTCACAATGCCTGGAGTCAATGGCACTGACTACTCCATGAGAATTTTCAACTCTGATGGAAGCGAGCCTGAGGTATAGTGATATTTTAAATCTCTATTCATCTGAGGTGTGTTGAGTCTAGAGTATTTTGAACCAGTAACCATAACAACATTAGAAGTTAAACATGGATTTTCCATATACAGGACAGCTCTTAGAAGACATATTTTTCTTAGGATCCAGTGATTGCAAGGTCCAAGGACATTAAAGGAGACTCCAATGTTTTGGTCAATTCTGTCCTAGATATGATGGGCTTCGCTAAAATTGATGTAATCTTTGTTGAGTTGATTACGTACATAGTTTGTAAAGGTATCATTTTTTATTGACGTTCCCCATCTAATTGTTTTTAGAAGGGAGTTTTAATAAATTTAAATCTGCTATATAAAATTTGAATAAATAGTTAAGCTAAACAGTTATGTTTAATTTCTGGTATCAATTTTGGATTACATTTTACGATCTGTTATTAGGATGAAGAGGAAGGATAAAATGGAAATTGAAAATCTAAGCTTATTAAAAGAAGGCAATGAAGGAACAATGTACAAGGACTTGTGGAAGTAAAATAATAAAAACAAGAATATAATATCAACTATGAAAAGAAAAAATATAATTATGACTAAGATAAGAAAAAGATTATCTAATTATTATTATTATAATTTTAGCACTATAATACTTATTGTGTGATAATTTTTTTGATAGGTCTTATTGTGTGATAATTATTATAAATGTTAATTTTCAAAAATAATATTCTCTTCCCTCTTTATTGTGTAATGGATCATGACAAGTGAATTGAGAAGTTGATGCAAAATTCTCTGTCATAAGCTTTTTAACTAAGTATAATGGATTGTCGAAAGATCATGCCTTTGATAAATAAATAGATGTCACTCCACGTGAATTGATTGTATCATGTTTTTAATCCATTTTATGCCAGCGCAATACAGAGTGGATTCAAATGTGTTGAATTCTTATAACATTTGGATAGCTATGTAAGAATACAATTCTAGTTCCATTGCATATCCATATGCAACATCAGTTAAGCATAGACAATCACAATCAAGATATATATACATAATGCAAATAAAAGGTAATGCATGAATGAGTAAAAAAATGTTTATATTGTGTTTACATCAATAATGTGCATCAATGAGTAGCACAATGGCTTTTGGATGAGAGCATACAACTTTTTATTCAATCATGCAGATTTTGCCTTATGATTTTATCAACGTCCTTTTATAATGAGGTGAATGCACACATACGTACCGTGTAACATGTTGGGAGGTTGGCGCCTTCGTCCCCTCTAGGTGAAGGTACCATTTAGTATAGATCGATGAATTTGTGACGTGCTAAATTGCCTCTTGTAGATCCTTGTCTCTGGCTGTTGTGACGTTCATTGATAGCTCGAGCTTTTGGTGGAACAACAATAATGATTCCAACAAGTGGTATTAGAGTGTTGGGTTACGGATTCAAATCCCTCGGGTCATGCTAAGGGGATATTGTTGAGAGGTTGGTGCCTCTATCCCCTCTAGGTGAAGGTACTGTTCAGCATAGACTGATGAATTTGTGACATGTGCTTAATTGTCTCCAGTGGATCCTTGTCTCTGGCTGTTGTGACCTTCATTGATAGCTCGAGCTTTTGGTGTAATGGCTCTAGTAATTCCAACATAACAAACCTCAAAAATTTCATTGGCTATAAAGATGCAATGCATTGTGTGTGGTCTATGTTCCATGAAAATGTAATGTCCCCCTTTTGAAATAGAATTTAATAAATAATAATAATAAAATAAATATATAAAAATAAATAATTAATAATATAATATAATATAATTACAAGTTAATTAAGTATAGTGAAAGGAGAGGTATGCAATGAAGAGTTGCGACCCCATGAACATGAGATATAAAGCAGTGGAGAGAGGGAGGAAGAGAAAAGAGAAGGCGGAATCAAGAAATAATTTGGAAGAGAAAATTGGAATGAGAAGACAATATAGAAATAACTCCCTCAAATGGTAAAGGTTATGAAGGGTTGCAACTCTTCCAAAGGGTAGTAATTATGGAAGTCTATGACTCTTTTAGGGAGTAGAAATATTGAAGGGTTGTGACTCTTCCAAAGTGTGGTAATTGTGGAAGGTTGTGACTCTTTTAGAGGGTAGAAATGATGGAGGGATGCAACTCTTCTACAAGGTGGTAATGGTGAAAGGTTGTGACCATTACAAAGGGTAGCCATAATGAAGAGGTGTGACGCTTCCCCACATTGGAAGATAGAAAGGGGAGAAGGTTTCATTTGAGGACATCCAAGGAAGAGCAAGTTGGGGAATAATACATTATTCTCAAATGCAACAAAAAAAAGTGGTGACTCAATTTTTATGAAAGGTGGTGATCCTTTAAGTTTAACCAATGAAGTATAGAGGAGATTTCATTCCAAGCATTAAAGGGCTTATCAATCATCATCTTTCATCCATCAATGATCAGTCATTAATGTCTCAAGAAGTCAAGCAAATAAGCAAACAGCAAGATCAAACCGACAATCATATCCACATCAACCATCACTTTATGTTAGGATCAAGAAAACATACAATTCAGCAATTGAGCATCACTCTATCAAATCAACGTTCATTAAACTGTCATTTACCACTATGTCAAATCAGCACTCATTACATCATCACTCATCAATCATTAAAGAATCCATTCAGTCAATCAATCATTCATACAAACATCAATTGTTTAACACCAATCAATCAACAACAAAAGAAAATATATGCTCAACAAAGATAGTCAAACGAGTTAGCATAAGTGCATAAAATAAGCAGCAGAGACAGTTATATAGAGCAGAAGGATCTGTACATGAGTATATGCAAATAATGCATACTTGAATTTAGTATCTATCTATTCATCAATATGAAATTTTACAATGATCATTCATGTTGAGGGAACGGAGTGCAAGGAAAGGGAACAATACCTTGTGAATATTGTTAAGGACCATTGTTTAAGGACCACAAGGCCACCTCATGATGACAGTTAAGCACCTCATGAAGCTAAGGAGAATAGGGTCTTGAACTTGGGCCTAGGGTTGATGATAAAGGGCACCCTATTGCAGCTCCCCTACTAAGTACATCCATCAATTGTTGAAGTGAATTTATCAAAGAGGGGAGGGGTTGACATGATTGAGGGGGACAATGTAAAGCCCTCACTAGGTACACCTCATGTTGATGGTTAATGACCATCAATTAAGGACCACATGAGGCTAAAGAGGATATTGTGTTGTTTTTGATTAAGTGAAAATAGGTTTTGATGGGGACTTGAAACCCATTACATCTAGATTTTGTAAGGGATCTGAAACCCACAATAGATGAAATGGTGCAGGAAGATATTCAAGAAAAGAACAATAGAAAAAGGCTAGCTAGGGGCTAACAGAAGGACAACAATAGTAAGATGGAAAAAATGAAGCATCAGTTGCAAACAGAAGCCCTCATGAGGTACACCTCATGTTGATGGTCAATGACCATCAATTAAGGACCACATGAGGCTATAGAGGATATTGTGTTGTTTTTGATTAAGTGAAAACAGGTTTTGATGGGGACCTGAAACCCATTATATCCATATTTTGTATGAGATCTGAAACTCATCATAGACAAAATGATGCAGGAAGATATTCAAGAAAAGAACGACAGAAAAAGGCTAGCCAGGGGCCAATAGAAGGACAACAACAGTAAGATGGAAAAAATGAAGCATCAGCTGCAAACAGAAGCCCAACAGGGCAAACCAAGACCCTACAAGGTCCACCAAATCACGGGGAAAAGAGAGGGACTCTCTCCCAAACCTAAAACATAACACAAAACTTAGAACATATCATGGTCAGTCTCCTAAAAGTGTGTGTCCTTGAGCCAATTGAAACCATAGGGAGAAAATATTTCTCCATACTAGACCTCCCAACAAAACTCCCTTCCACCTCAATAGTTAGGGAGTCCACCTCAATAGGAATATGGGGAGAAATAATCTTCCCAAATAAAACTACTTCTAAAAACACCCCACCATCCTAGCAAGGCAAAAGGAGACAACGAATCCAACCACCACCGGCTTCAAAACACAATGTATCATCAACTCAATAGATGATAACTCCATGTCAATATGAGATACGTGTTGAAGACACAACATCAAAAAACAACCCTCAAACCAAGACCGAGTGAGGAACTTCCCCTCAATAGAATTTTCTGGGGAGTGAAACAAAAGAAAGCTCAAAGTCCTCCAAATGATAGATACATATATGCACCAGACTCTAGAAGGGGGAAAGCCCCCATAAAGAAAACTTTCACTTAACCAGAAACAACAAGAAGCCTGGGAGGGCCCCAGAAAACTTTCTATGCTTTACCTTCAATTCCATTGACACTTCCTTGTGGTTTTCAATGAGCCCTTTTTTTTGATCTAAATCCTAGGAGGTGGGGGGTCAAACCTCTCTTGTGAAGGATGGTGTTTATAATATTATGCAAACAATGAAAGACATTAAAAAGCCAATTGCACAATTGAAGTGGAAAGTCACAACAAATTCACAAACATGAACAAATAGTATACAATGTTTGTTCATAGACTCACAAGTAGGAACGAGGATTCCTATGACCAAAGAAGGGAACACATTTGACTGGTTTTCTTATGATTATATACTATCCATTTAATAATCTTCTCAATGTGAGAGATGCACATATAAATGGCATATGGTATGATAAAAAAATAGAAAGAGAAGTTGTAAACTATTTACCTCCATTCATCCTATTGATTATGTTCCTTGATTGTTGGCATTCTATTACAAACCAAAATGTGTCCATGTGTAGTGTTGCTAAGTTTCCAAGTGTCTTGTGGAGGACTATGCTTGGTCATGCATGGGAACATGTGATGAAGAAGCATAGTGTCATGTTTAGTGATGTGTGATGATAACGTAAGTTGTGTTAAAAATTGTAAAGAAGAGCGCAAGGGATTTTGCACATGCTTAATGGTTTCAATGGCTTGTGTGGCTACACTCTAATCTTTTTCCTTTCTTTGAGGAGAGATGGCCTGGACAATAAGCTGTGAAACTTGAATAGAGTTGATGAAGGTTGTACCACTTCACTTGATTTGCATGCTGCCTTGCTTTTAGCCACTTCACATCAATGATGTGAACCTTGGGGCTTGTGTATTGTGGTTGTTTGAATGATCTCTCTCCTCTTGCATGATAGTGTGCAAGTGCGTAGGAATCTAATTTGAAGGATATTAAGTTGCTTATTTCTGTAGAAGAGGCTGAAAGTATGGTTTGAGGAGTTATAATTGAATACTAGATGCAAAACCAAGATCTATAGAAGATTGAGAACAAGCATTCTTGTGAGCTGAGTGCAAAAATAATAGATGCTATTGCAAAGGCTTTATTTTCTAGTATTGAGCCTTGAAATGTTTTTTTGGAGATAGAACTAAACATTATTGTGGTCCTTTGAAGGAATGAGATGTTATGTTCATCATGGCACTCCTTGTATTTCTATTGTTGGCATGATAAAATCTGTTCAACTTGCTGGTGAACACTTTAAATGTGTTGTAGAAGTATTTGCACTTCATCTACTTCCCATTATTGCATGCATGACTTAGAATATGGTGGTGCGAAGAAGAATATGTGTACTTAAATTTGTTGTAGAATTTTTTGCACTTTATTTACTTCCCATTACTATTCTCACGAGTTAAAATGTGGCGGTGTGAAGAAGGATATGTTGAGGGATGTTGCTGGTTAGAACTCAAGACATGTCTAGAATGGACTATGCATTGCATAATTGTGCATAATATTGTTGTAGATATTTTGGATGTAAAGTAGGTTGTAATCCTAAGTGTTTGTGAAACTATAATCACCAACTGTCTAGCATTGACTAGGCTATAATACTGATTGTTGGAATTATGTTGATAATTTTATTTGCTAAGAAATCTTGCATATGTGTTTCAATCTAAAATTAAAGTTGCATTGAAATGCATTCAATCTAAAACAAGATTCTTTAACTTGTAAAAGGTCTATAATGCATAAAAGATACAAACAAACCACAAAAGGACACAAAATATTCAGGGAGAAATCCTTTAAGGAAAAATGTCACCAACAAAGAGGCCAAGATTCTATTTCTCAATCAAATAATGGTTACACGGGCTCAATCTTCTTCCAGGCACTTACAACTTGTAAAAAAGCACCTTTGTTCTTTGCAAAAGCAGCCTCAAACCCTTTTTCAATCAACCATGCTTCTCCAAACAAGAATTTTTATCAAAACCTTACACCTTAGGCATCTAAAGTCTACTACAGGAGAAGCCGTGAATCTTTCTTCCAAGCTAGAACCTTCTAGAGCTATGCATGTTGGATATGATGAGAAGGCCTTTGAGCAATAAAAGATGGATGAAAGTGGATGAAATCAGCCTTTTAACTGAGAGCAAAGATGAAAATTGAGCTTTTTCTGCAGCACTGCAGGTGGATGAAATGCAAGTATATGGTACAGAAATAAGATGCAAGTGCATATGTACACAAGAGAAAGCTTTTCTTACTGGTAACCGGGGTTTAGAAATCCAATTACAAGTCATTTTGGGGAAGGTTTGCTTCCTACAAATGAGTTTTAAAGCCCATTTGTAGGTAGGGGAAAAACTTGGCTCTTTTGGCAAAATAAACTTAGAAATGGGAGTTTTTAGTCCGTATGCAAGTGGGAAAAATATGCATTCTTGAAGCTCTTTCTTTGCGGGAAAACCTTGCATTGCATCTTCCATCATTTGGGGAAGAACATGTATTATTTTGAAAACAATACTCTTCAAATTTTCAAAGCCAAGAATCTTTTAAATCAACAACAAAAAAAAATATGGCTTGTAAAAGCCCAAAATTGCTGCTCGGAAACTTAGGAAAAGATTTACACGTCACGACTGTATAGACAATCGAAACTTGACAAAATCCTCACAAGAATGAAAGTCCTCTTTGAATCCTTGACAAATGGCCATTAACGAGAAAAAATATGCTTGAGAGTAGCTCTCTTTAATATCCTTGTGAGTTTGTTCTTTCAAAATTCAGCTGTGCAGTAACTATGTTACTATTAAGTTTAATTGGGCTTTGAAAACGAATCCTAGTTACCAAAAATATAGGAACTGGGATCACTATCAAACTGATTAGTAGATTATTGAGTTAACAGCCAACATCAGTATTGCAGTCTTTAAAGAAATATATATAAGAGAAAATGCTTAACCAAACATACAAATATGTAGTGCGAATTATTCAATCCATTTGTTTACTTTACGCATAGTCATTAACATTCCACTTAATATGAAATATGAAGTGATGCATCTCACGATATTTCAATGGAAGACCAAATTACATTCAAGTCATGGATGCATGCATACGAACAACTGCTCTGCAATAGATAAGATAAATTATTTATGTCCAACAAGAGACCAGAAATGAGTCTAAGGGTCTAAAGAGTACAACAGGGCCGCAACTAGTAGTGAGAACACCAAACATTGCCCGCCGAAAGAACAAAACGAAGTAAAACAGAAGCAAGAAGCAAGAGCCAGAAGAAGAGTCTAGGTACTTCTCACAGGCGAGAAGTACCCTAGAACTGAAGGATAGGACCTGAGGCGAAGGTGAGTACAAGTCCTGGACTGTTGCGAAGAACCACTGGAGGTAGGATGGAGTTGTTAATTGTAATTGCATCGAGGCCTCACAGATCTAGTGCACCCTTGAGAAGGGGAGGGAAGACTAAGCGACGTCTTTGTCCCACAAGCATGAGACATCAGAGTAAAGGTGGTAATGAGCTGGTCACACTCCTGACGTGGGGGGCATTGAGACTCGAGAATATGCACCCAGAGCTGCAAGGTTTCTTGAAGATAAAGTGCTAGGCACTGCCAATCGATGTATCTCAAGGAGGAGGATAAGATCTAACACTCTCTGAACAGGTAATAAAATCTCCCCTTGATCTCATAGTAAGCATAGAAATGAAAAACAATGTGTGTCTTTGACTCCATCTCCCCCAGAGAGTAGAGGTGACAAATTCTATCCTCCTCGACAATCTCGTGATCTGTTTGGATGCGGAGCTAGTGCGAGCCTACCTAGAAGGAGCCCAAAGAGATGCAAAGAGCATGAGTCCAACGACAAGTGAGGTACCAAGGACGAACAATGATCCCATCCTGAATATACAAATTATGCTTAGTATAGAAGGCCATCCTCGGTCGGAGACCCCTCAAGGGGTTAACCCAAGTCGTGATAATGTATTGTTAGTAAATGTCAGCCCTGAAGAACCCGTTCAAATCCTTGCGGGAAGGAAGGAGGTGAGTCGGGGCATCTAAGGAGAATTGAAAGGGGGAGGTGGTCAATTGAGATCCCAATCAAACCAAGAAGGGCAAAGGCCTGAGTGAACCAACAACGAGCCCTACTAGTAGGGTTAGACCTGGCGACCTCCACAAAGGAGCAATAAGCTAAGTAGGAGTATTTGTTGTAGGCCTCTGAGGAGTTTGCGAAGCACTACGACCGATGAATGAACCAGACCAGATAAAAAATGGTCCCCAACTTGAAGGGACGAGCATTAAACTCAGCCAAAATGATACCGTGGGGAGTGGATTTATGACACCTGAGGTATGTCGGAGCATGATAATATGGACTCTCTTGACCGAAGCCTAGGCGGACTCCAAGAGAGAGGGCCCCCAGACAGTAGAACCATAAAGAACAGTCGGTCTAACCAAGGAGCCCAAGAGGGTCATCTTGGTCATGGTGTCTGAAGCACTATAGCCGTCTCTCTGGTATCTTCCTCTAGTTGATAGTCCGCTAGAAATGTCATCCCCCTTGCAAATAACTCAATGTTGCGGGCCAGAGTTCATAGACTTACTTCTGTTAGTATGGGGTATCCGTTCTTTCTCATTGTAAATAGCTACTTGTAGCGTCCATCTGGTCTCTATGGCTTAAGTAAGCCTGATCACGCCTGACACACCTATGGATGGAAGCTCATGCTCCGGTATCAAGCCAACTTTGACTCTTGAGATTGTCCCTTACACACACCAAACGTCTTCGGCAATTTTTATAATGCCGTTGCAACCACTTCAACTTCCATATCTCTATTTACTTCTTTGCAATGTCAACTGGATTAATTTCCAACATGTGAGTTTTCAAGGATTGTTGTCCTCAATCTTTTTCCAGAACTATTGAATTGCCTCTTTTCTTGTCTTCCTAGTTCGCTGACATGTAATTTGTTTGTCGTTCTTCCCAAAATGAATGTTTCAGCATTCAAACTCCAGTATGTAACTTTGTGTCCTCTTGTCTTAATTCTCCCTAAGTGTTTGCCACCATCGAATCCCAAGTAATATGTTCACTTCCTCAACTAGGACTACGTCTAGTCTCAACTTCCTCCAAGTTTGTTGTCCTTTAGGAACTCTTAGTCTCAAAACTTCATTCTCAGGCAAACATCAAATGAATGAATGTTCTTCCTTTACCTTGCAGTCTTTCCCGCTTAAGCTAGGAAAGTGGGACGTTACGACTGTAGCAACACAAGAATCTTGATAGAGAGGAGTTCCCGCCACCATGGGACAAGAATTAGGCACCAAAATTGCAATGTATATATCTGCCAAATGCCCTACCTTCAACCAAGAGTAATGCCCACCAGCACCAATGAGAAAGTTCTTAATTACAAAGCCTTAATAAGATGGGGAGCATTTAATGATTTAAAAGAATGATTTGTATTTCCTCCTTATTGTCATTCCTTGTCTTCAACGTTAACCTACTAGGATAAGGAATAGGCTAGGTAGAGCTCTAGCTGCAAATGGATGATTTTTTGACTTGGACAAACTTTTGGAATAAAACTCCAAGCGTTGTAATCCTCGTTCAAAATTGTCTTTTAATGCCTTATATGTGCCTTTGTTTTTAACGTTGCAATTCAAAATAGTTTGCAGCCTTCCAAAATGTCCTAGATAGGATTCTTGACGCACGATGCAAATCTCAAAATGATGCAAGAAAGTAAAAACGGATATTTTGATCCATTAAACACGCCAAAATCACTGTTTATAGGAGGGAAACAGGTTTTTGAATGTAAAATGCAGGCCTTTGATGGGGTCTTAATAGCGATGACACGATTTTGTAATGATTTAGCAGCTAAAAATCACTTGCCTTGCCTTCTATAAGCCATACACGAGCTTTTGCTTCGCATTTAACAAGTCTTTTACTCATGAAAACGGTTTTTGAAAATGCAATACATGCTAAAATCACTGTCCATGGGTAATAACAGAATTTGGAAACTCATATGCAAGTAGTCTTTCATTATACATGGGCTTTTATATATGTATCATATATAAAGTTCACCACTTTTGAGTAAAAGGACTGCCAATAAAGTTTGGTTTTGGTTTTCATTCATAAAAGCAATTTTTGGTAATATGTATTACATACAAAAAACAACATTCTGACATAATGGTGGTATTTGGAATTGTTTTTACAAGTCAAACCCACATAGAAAAGCAATTTCGAGCTTTTGATTCTTATTCGCAAGTCAATTTGATTATAAAGATAGGCTTTTGTAAAAGTTTTGCAAAATGTTTTATCAGTAAAACATGCCCTTTTCACTTAACAGGCTTTTAAAACATCTTTACAAGTCAACACATGTAATCCTCAAAACAAAAATAATACTTGTAAATAAGCTTAAAAAGATCACTCAATGAGTACGAGTTTAACTAAAGACATCCTTTTGTTTTAAGGATGGGTCTCTCATGCACACTTACAAGTATTTTAACTCTAAAGAGAAGGCATACATATTAAAATCTTCACATTTTTCCTTGCAAATATGTAATGGTGGGATTTTGATTCCGCATTGTAAGTAAATGACACCCAAGTTGATATGTAATGACTGACAAGAAACCCACTTGACATGACTTTAAGAGGCCACGGTAGACATATATTTCCACATTGCAAGGTTTTTGTTAATTTTTGGTAGCTTTGGTTGGATAAACTTTAGAGAATGTATATATATATATATATATATATATATATGAGAATATTTATTTGTCATTATGTTAAATTAAATAATAATGAATGGACATGTCCCGTGAAGGGACATGTCTATCCGTTCCTCATCCTAGATTAGAAAGATGGCTGTCATTTGGAAAGCATATACCTTATTTGACAATGCAATTACATTTGCGGTGATCCTTGAACCTCAACATGGTATCAAAGCATGCTGCAAATGTAATAAAACAAGAGACACAACATCAATATATAGACAAAAAGAAAATGCAGAAATGAATTGAACTCGGCTCACGTGAATGTGATGTTGGAGGGTCACAAATTTGTGTAGGGCTTGTTGGCGCTTGGACTGCAAAGAGCTCTGCGTGACTTTGAGTGCTATGATCCCTTGTGGAAATTTAACTTATCATTCCATGTAGATATGTTTTGCATGATGGGTACGTTCATTTAGATTGGGCCACATTCACCTTTTCTTCCCATATGTGTCTGTGATGAGATGTTGCACTCAGGATAGCGTCAGAACCAACTAGAAATAAGAATGAAGGAGGAAAAGGTAGATAATAAATGTTAGACCGTCTGCCTCAAGATTCTTGCCACATGCAAACAATAGTCCCTCGGAGAATAAAGCCAATGATGGATATGCAAGGGAAAACCACAAATCAGCCGACTGATGAAGGAAAAGACTAAAAACATAGTAATATCCATACATAAATTAGCAGAGATAGCGACTAAATTGCTCAATGTGTAGATTGGACAAGATCATATTCGATTGTAATTGGTCTATGTGTCGAGGTATTTGAAATATAAGAGATCACAATATTGTGATTATTAATAGCAGAATAAAATATAGCCACGTAGGAAGGAATGGTACATCGAAAAGACCAAGTCTTGGTCAACACGACCATCGGAGACAAGTTGTACATGTGGAGGGAACGGACAGTAAGAAGTCGGCATGTGGGAAAGGTTAATGGAGGTCCCAAACACATACAAGGTACTGTCACCATTGTGACATGGCACACATCGCATATGAACTAAGTATGTACACCAAGCAAGTCACATCAGTCTGTGAATGATTTGGAAAGTTGATTGATTGGACAAGAAAGTACTTATTTTCCATTTGTGGAAATAGTTATGATATTAATATATATTATTAATATATGACAACAAAGAGCTGTTAGTAATTTATATATATGATATTATTAGGATAATAATGATTTGCAAAGAATAATAAATATTAGTAATTTATATTGAGAATATATATTTATCCATTTTGGATTGATGCAAAATTATTATTCCTGAGTATTATATTAGTCTATCTTTTATTTTTATTTCTATACAAATTATAAGAAGTTGTTGCTTTGATCTTTTCCTCTAAGAATGTTAATGCGGGAAGAAGAGGGAGATTGTGACTCAGAGGGAGTAGACCACGCTGAGATGGATTCTTCAATAATCAATAATTGTCACAATCAAGAGGACTGTGATTCATAAATATTCTTCAGAACTATATGGGCTTGCCTGTGTATACCATGAGAGACTGACGAATTCTAAATGATTATTACTTGTATTTGCAAAACTTATTGAAAGGTGACGATCTTTCAATAACTTATTCTATTATGATGGATATCTTACGATGTCTATGCAGATCATGGTGGATGTTCATATGGTAAGCATTACGAGAATGCACGTGCACATACCTTATGAACATTTTGAGTACATGGTGAATGTTAGGCAATTGATGTTCAGGAGGCCATTACATAGAGTACTTGGTGATTGTCAAATGAGTTGACATTCAGAGGCCATTACTTACAGTACTTGGTGAATATCTTGTAATTTAACATTCGGGAGACCATTACTCAAAAGGTAACCAGTGAATGTCAAATGTGTTGACGCTTAAATATCAAATGAGTTGATATTCAAAAAACTAGAAAGTCAAATGAGTTGGCATTCAATAAATTGAGAAGTCGAATGAGTTGACATTCCAGAAATCATTCTTTTTATGTTGAGGTAATATGTTATTCATATTGTGTATGAATCTTGTTTATCCTCCCTAGCTAAGAGGGGGGTGTTAATTTTGGGTAGCTTTGGTTGGATAAACTATATATATATATATATATAGTGTGAGATATAGTATATATAGAAATATATTAAATATATGAGATATTTATTTGTCATTTTATTAAATTAAATAATAATGAATAGACATGTCTCGTGAAGGGACATGTCTATCCATTCTCCATCCTACATTATAAAGATGGTTGTCATTTGGAAAGCATATTCCTTATTTGACAATGCAATTACATTTGTAGTGATCCTTGAACCTCAACAGTTTTAAACAAGAAATGAAGACTTGTAGTCAAACTTAAAAACCTCATTTGCAGGTTGGTTAATTTTTCATTATCTTTTGAATTATAGCTCTGATTTAGGCCTAAGATTGTTCAAATGAGCGGAATTCAAAATGCAACAAATCTAGGACGAAAACAAAACCAAAAACAAAGAAAAATAAAAGACTCAAAGGTTACCCATAATCGAGTACCTACAATTAGGGAAGAAAAACCCATCACAGCAAGAAACACCAAGATAAACTCGATGGAAACCTTTGAATATAACACTCACAAGATATAAAACTTTGGACAATTTAAAGGATAACTGATTGCCTTTGTAAAACACCATTAAGAACACCAAACTTAGAGAATTTGTCTACGAATTTTTGAACAAAATTTGCGTAGGTTTGTCCATTTTTTTGAAAACAAAATTGAGGACAACAATTTCGAATAAGGGTTTGCCAAATTTTCCTCAAAATCGTGGTTTCAATTTCATATTGGTGTCTTTGGTTAGAAGGAGTGATACCTTTGTTTCCCAATATCAAATTGGATAATTTGTGGTTATCTTCCTCATTTCTAGAAATTTGATAGATCAAGAGAGAGTCTTAACAACATGCGCATGCTGCAGAGTGTTCTAATGAGAATGGTGCAATTTGTGACCAAAAGATAGGTAGATTGTCATGCATATGGTAGTTGGTAAGATGACCATTAAGGGAGGGTATTAAAATAATAATGAAATGTTTTAAATGGTCATATTTAGCGAGTTCACTTTTATTAGTTAGTTTCTATTTTCATATTTAGTTAATGATTGTTTTTGATTAGGTAAAACAGGTTTTACAGGGATCCTGAAACTCAAAGTTTTACAGCAAAAAGAGCGAGATGAAACAGAATAAACAAACAAAAAACTGCCACAAAAGGTTGGAGACAAAAGAAGGCCTGAAGCCAAAGTACAAAGGCCAGAGACAGAAAAGAAAAGCCAGGCGAACAGGCTAGTGGCCATCCGTGTCCATGGCCTGCAGGGTTTCTGTAGAATCATTGTCCTTCTGACTGGCCGCGCCCTCCTGAATCCTGGTAGGAGTGTTCATTTGGTTCCCATGATTCACCTGGTCACTAGCCTCTTTCTGAAATTCGTCCCGGTTGAATCCTTGCTCTGTGTTCTGCTCCGCATCCCTTTCAAGGCCAGTTGTAGTCAGATAGTCCCCTAGATTGACAATATTCTCATTCAAGGTGTGAGGGGTGTCCACTATCTGTTTGGTGATTATCTGGTGGACAGAATCCAGCCTTTGGACCTTTTGCTTAAGCTAGGTGAGTCTGTCATCCTGATGGTCTCTGGAGACTTGGCCTTTGTCTTTCTCCTGGCTACCCACCTGGTCCTTGCTTCCTCTGGCTTCCTGGTCCTTGTCAGAATCCTGGTTGTTGGGTTGGATGCTCCTGTCCTTTAGAGCCTCAATTTCCTGTAAAAGCCACTTGATGGAACGAAAGTTGTCAATCAGGCTGTTCTTTGCATTGTTCAGGAAGTTGAAGCCAGTTTCTCGCACATTGTCAGAGATAACCAAAAGAGCCGGGTCAATGAGCTCGTCGTATGTCATGTCCCTTTTTCAAATAATTAAAAATAATAAACTTTGCTAAGGCAGGTAGGCTCCAAAAAAGTGAAGTTTCGGCAAAAGGGGCTAATCTTTGGAAACCAATGGACTAATAAATAAAAATTATTATTAAATTATATTTTATTAACCCCTCTTGGACGTGAGTTAGGGTTATGCCCTCTTTTAAGGGGTTTGGAGGCATTTTGGGCTCATTCCAGAACTTGATTTTTGCTCATTTCTTTGTTGTTCTTCAGAGGCTGTCAAACCTGTGGAGAAGGAGACCCAAGAACGGGAGTTTGAAGCCATTCCATGTGCATGCTCATACAGAGTTTGCCTTTGTGCTGAACAGTGCAGATTTATGGATTTTCGGGTGTGTTTTTTGTAAGAGTTTGGTGTTTCAAGTTGAGTATTTCATATCAGTTTGGGTTGTTGCTGTATTTCAGACTTTAGGATGTTAAAATAAAGCTGAATATATGTATTGGGACTTGGTTAAACTTCTGAGATAGATTATTAGTGTTTTTGTGGTGTTTCCGGGCATTTTTGTGCTAATTTCGGGAGCCCGATGAGCATGGTTTTTGTCCTACATTTGGGAGCTGTTGTGTAAATGCTATATAGATCTGGAAATGTCATTTTGTAGGCCGTTATGTTGCTGAAATTTCTGTAAAAATGTCCATTTTCAGATTTATTAATGATATGTGAAGTTGTGAAGTTTTTTGGCACTATTTCGGACATACCCGATTTGGGGTCTATTGAGAAATTGGTAGATCTTTGTAATATTGGTTGTTTGATTTTGAAAATTTGATTAGAGGCTTGAAATATCAAAAAAATTAGAAAAGAGACATTTCAATGGTATCAAAGCAATGATCTTGCTAGCCTGAGAGTTTGTAGAAGTTTGCATATCAGTTTTGACAACTACCCAGATCTTGCATGTCAAAATTTATGGTTGCATGTTACTTCTAATCATTTGCATGTTAGTTCTTGGTGAATTTGGTGGTTGCATGTTGCTTCTAATCAGCTGCATGTCAAAATTTATGGTTGCATGCAACTAAGTAAAAGAGAAAAAAGATATTTGCAGCGAGAAAAGAATAAATAAATTTTGATCAAACCTCCAGTTGAAAGTAAAAGTACAAAATCCGAGGAAGGGAAAAGTATGGCTGATCCAGATGAGATGGCAAAGAAATTCTTCCAAGACATCCAAAATACTCGGAAGCAAACAGTGGATAGTTTGGCAGAAACTAAAGAGGCTTTGCGAATATTGACAGAAAAACTACAAAGAGTTGCATCTATTAATGAGAAAGGGAGCACTTCAGAGGAGCCAAGAAATCTGAAATCCACACCATCTAAATCAACCAAAACTATTTTCTTGCCTGCAGATGAGCCACCAGTACCAAATTTAGCCATTAATCCCGTGGAAGAGGTTACAGGTAACTTGATTGCATTAAGAGCTACTTACAATGGCTTAGATGATGACTTTCGTAGTTTGGTTCCTTTTAGAGAATATGTGGATATGATGAACACTTTGATGCCCAAGAAAGAGAACAGGAGGGAGCATGACATAAGTGGAAGAGAGCTCAAAAATAAAATAAGCAAGTTTACAACACCTACTATTGATGGAACAAATAAAATTTCAGCTAGAGCATGGCTACAAAAATTACAGACTTTCTTCACACTTAACCCCATGAAGGAGAGTGATGTTGTTCAATTTGCAAGTCTACACTTGGAAGATGCAGCCTATGATTGGTGGTATCATGGAATGACTACTCAAGGTCATGATCAGGTAACTACATTTGATGATTTTAGTCAAAGAGTGAGTGATAGGTTTGACCTTAAGGATGATGAAGAGTACTTTAAAGAATTGTCAAAGTTGAAGCAAACCAAATCAGTTAATGAGTATATAGAAGAGTTTCAAAAAGTGGTTGTTATGGTACCTGATATGAGTGAAAAGAGGATTGTTTATCTTTTTCTTGATGGTTTAGAAGATTCTGTTAAGGGTTTGGTTAAGGCTTTTTCACCCTCAACCTTACAAGAAGCTATCAAAAGAAGCTTGCAACTTGAAACTTGCGTGCCTATGAAATCAGTCACTAATCAAAAACCCCCAAATCTTTGGCAATATAAGGGAAATTTTCAGAAAACGACTTTCCCAACACTACCACCAAAAGATGTGATAAATGTGACAAAAAAGAAGGTAGATGAAGAGACTAAGAGTGAATTACGAAGGAAAAAGCTTTGTTTTACTTGTAGAGAACCATGGGTTCCAGGACACAGATGTTTGGGGAAAGGTCAAGTGCACTATATTGAAGTTGCTTCAGAATCTGATTCAGATGAGCATGAGGAATTTCATGACACTAAGGAGGAGGTAGAGGAAGAGAAAGAAAAAGAAATCAGCAAGGATGGCACTTTAGCAGCATTATTAGGAGTCCCAATATACCATCCCTTTCGAATTCGAGGGGTACTAGCAGGGTAAAGGTTGACAGTTCTTCTTGATAGTGGGGCAACTCACAATTTTATTGATGAGGGATTTGTCATGAAAAGAGGACTTAAAGCAGAAGATTTTGAGGGATTCAATGTTACTGTAGCTGATGGATTCACTATGCCTTGCACACGGGTGGTGAAACAACTCAAGATGACCTTAGGAGATTATGAGTTATGTGATGACTTCTATGTGGTTGGTATTGGGGAGATAGATCTTGTATTGGGTGTTCAATGGTTGCACTCTATTGGAGGCTATTACATGTACCATCAAACTATGGAGTTTAAATTTCATTCCAATGGGAAAGAAGTCATATTGAGAGGCTTATCGAATGGAGCACCTAAGGCGGTCTCTGCAAAGAGGATGGAGAGGACTTTTCGAAGAGGACAAGTAGCATAGGCAGCAGGAGTCATAATCCATCTAACAAGCTCTCCAAAGAATCAAGGTAATTTCCATTTTGAAATTCAAAATATTCTTGATAAGAATAGTATAGTTTTCAATGACTTGCCTCCAGGATTACCACCAGATAGAGGTTTTGAGCATGTTATAGAGTTAGAACAGGGTGCCAAACCAGTTATAACAACCCCATACCGCTATCCAAGAGGTTATAAGGAAGAAATTGAAAAAACTATTACAGAACTCCTGGACATGGGATTCATAAGGCCTAGCTCTAGTCCATTTGCATCATCTGTGGTACTTGTCAAGAAAAAGGATGGTACAATGAGAATGTGTATAGACTACAGGGCTCTAAACAAGAAGACCATAAAAAATAGGTATCCCATACCACACATAGATGAACTCATTGATGAGTTACATGGTGCTGTATACTTCTCAAAAATTGACTTAAGATCAGGGTACCATCAAATCCGAATGAGGAGTGAAGATGTGGAAAAGACTGCTTTCAGATGTCACTATGGGCACTTTGAATTTCTTGTTATGCCATTTGGCCTCACTAATGCACCTACAACATTCCAATCTTGTATGAATAAGGTATTCAACCAGTATCTTCGAAAATTTGTTTTGGTATTTTTTGATGATATCTTGATTTACAGTAAAACATGGGAAGAGCATCTAAAGCACATAGACACTGTTTTGGGAATCTTGGAGTAGCAATCCTTCTATGCTAAGCTATCTAAATGTGAGTTTGGTTTGACAGAGATCCTAAATTTGGGACATATTATAAGTTCTAAAGGAGTACAGGTTGATCAACAAAAAATTCAGGCAATTTTGGATTGGCCTCCACCCACTAATCTTACACAGTTGAGAGGTTTCTTTGGGTTGTGTAGCTACTATAGGAGATTTGCCAAGGGATTTTCTCAGCTTGCTGCCCCCTTGACTGATTTGACAAAGAAAGGAGCTTTCGTTTGGACAGAAGAGGCACAAAAAACATTTGATAAGCTTAAGGAGGTAATGAGTTCATGCCCTGTGCTTGCAATTCCAGATTTCTCTTTACCTTTTGTTGTTGAATGTGATGCTTCTGGAGAAGGTATAGGGGCTGTCCTAACTCAAAGGGGACATCCATTAGCATTTGAGAGTAGAAAATTAAATCAATCAGAGAAAGGTTACTCCATCTATGATAAGGAAATGTTGGCAGTCATGCATGCACTTCATAAGTTTAGACAATATTTGGTATGTGGGAGATTCATTGTAAAGATAGACCATAATAGCCTCAGGTTCTTCTTGAACCAAAGGGATTTGAATGATCGTCAACAAAAATGGGTAAGCAAATTGCAAGCTTATGATTTTGATATTGAATACATAAAAGGAAAGAATAATGTGGTTGTTGATGCTCTCTCAAGAAAGCCCACTTTGTGTTTCTTAACATCTATCTTTGCTGATTGGAAAGTCTCCATAATTTTAGAGTATGCTAAAGATTCCTTTGCCACCAAGATTTTGGATAAGTTAGTGGATGATAATAGGTACAAGGTTGTTGATGAATTGATTTATTACAAGAATAGGATCTTCTTAGTGCTAGGATCAAAAACTAAGGAGAGGATATTGAGGGCCTTTCATGACACACCTTTGGCTGGTCATCAGGGATACTTCGAGACATACAAGCAAATTCGAGAGCGGTTTTCATGGAAGGGTATGAAGGAGGATGTCCTTAAACACATTAAGGAATGTATAGTATGCCAACAAAGCAAGAGTGAGCAAAATTTTCCTGTAGGGTTGTTGCAACCACTTCCTATTCCTGAACAAAAATGAGAAAGTATTTCCATGGACTTCATCACTGGGTTGCCCAAGGTTCAAGGTAAGGATTGCATATATGTGGTGGTAGATAGACTAACTAAGTATGCACATTTCTTTCCTATCACATCTGATTTCAAGGCATCACAAGTGGCCGAATTGTTCTTCAAGGAAATTTTTAGATTACATGGCTTGCCTAGAAACATTGTTAGTGATCGGGACAGTAGATTGGGAGCTCTTTCATTTGGCAGGAACTGAACTCACTCCCAGTACTAGCTATCACCCTCAAACAGATGGACAAACAGAGATAGTTAATAAATGGATAGAGGGATATTTGAGGAACTATGTTTCAAATTAACAACATGCTTGGGTGAAATGGTTACACCTAGGGGAGTATTGTTGCAATACATCTCATCACATGTCTATTGGTATGCCTCCTTTTCATGCTCTTTATGGTTATGATGCCCTTTCCTTTGTTGATCTAATACTTTCCGATAGCATAGTACCTGCAGCAAGTGATTTCGTCAAGCAAAGCCAAGACATAATAAGGTCCCTCAAGGATAATCTACAACATGCATAGAACCAACAAAAGTTATATGCTGATAGGAAAAGGATTGAAAGATCTTTTGAGGTGGAAGATTTGGTATTTGTTAGGTTGCAGCCATATAAGCAAAGCACCTTGAAGAGGAGTAGGGCAGAGAAACTCAAGCCAAGGTTCTATGGGCTTTATAAGATCATCAAGAAGGTAGGAGAGGTAGCTTATGAATTGAAGCTCTCACCAAACAGCAAAATACATAATATTTTTCATGTATCTTGCCTGAAGAAGGTTCTAGGCCAGCAAACCATAGTATTTACAGAATTACCACCTCTTGATGATGAAGGAAAATTAGTTTTGATACCAGAAGAGATTTTGGATACAAGAGAGAAAAGATTGAGAAATAGGAGCGTCATAGAGCATTTGGTCAAATGGAAAGGATTACCACTAGAGGATGCAACTTGGGAAGGAGCACATATTCTTGAGAATTCCAACCTTCATTGCTTGAGGACAAGCAATATTTGGGAGGGGAGGACTTGTCATGTCCCCTTTTCAAATAATTAAAAATAATAAACTTTGCTAAGGCAAGCAGGCTCAAAAAAAGTGAAGTTTCGGCAAAAGGGGCTAATCTTTGGAAACCAGTGGACTAATAAATAAAAATTATTATTAAATTGTATTTTATTAACCCTTCTTGGACGTGAGTTAGGGTTATGCCCTCTTTTAAGGGGTTTGGAGGCATTTTGGGCTCATTCCAGAACTTGATTTTTGCTCATTTCTTTGATGTTCTTCAGAGGCTGTCAAACCTGTGGAGAAGGAGACCCAAGAACGGGAGTTTGCAAGTTTCCAGGAAGGCTAAGGACGGGAGTTTGAAGCCATTCCATGTGCATGTTCATGCAGAGTTTGCCTTTGTGCTGAACAGTGCAGATTTGTGGGTTTTCGAGTGTGTTTTTTGTAAGAGTTTGGTGTTTCAGGTTGAGTATTTCATATCAGTTTGGGTTGCTGCTGTATTTCAGACTTTAGGATGTTAAAATAAAGCTGAATATATGTATTGGGACGTGGTTAAACTTCTGAGATAGATTATTAGTGTTTTTGTGGTGCTTTCGGTCATTTTTGTGCTAATTTCGAGAGCCCGATAAGCATGGTTTTTGTCCTACATTTGGGAGCTGTTGTGTAAATGCTATATAGATCTGGAAATGTCATTTTGTAGGCCGTTATGCTGCTGAAATTTCTGTAAAAATGTCCATTTTCAGATTTATTAATGATATGTGAAGTTGTGAAGTTTTTGGCACTATTTCGGACATACCCGATTTGGGGTCTATTGAGAAATTGGTAGATCTTTGTAATATTGGTTGTTTGATTTTGAAAATCTGATTAGAGGCTTGAAATATCAAAAATATCAGAATAGGGACATTTCATCAGAGTGGGTACTTTTGTCAAAGTCCTCCAGCACTTGGATTTTAGTAGGTTCTCTAACTATACCCAAACTGACCTTGTCCCCATAGAAGTTCCTCCAGGCCCTCCTCTTGTTCTTTCTGATTACCTGCCCCCCTTTTTCAACCATGATTTCAATCATCTCCTCCGGGGGCGAAATGGGAACCTCCTGAGGCGAATTGGGTAGGATGGGGCTGGGGGGCACATCAATTTAGTTAATGATTGTTTCATACGAACATCGTCTTGTACTTTGCTATTTAAGGAGAGTTTGTCTCCATTGTTTAATATTAAACTATCAAGTTTCATAACAATAACTTTGTGCGTTGTTTCAATATTTTTCGTAGTTTCTTTCTCAAGTGTTAGTTAAAGTTTGTTTATGGAGAAACATGGAGATGCTTAATGAATTCCTTGGTTCATATCTTTTTTTTTATTGCAAATTGTAGTGTATGGTTAGTCTGAGTTCGCTTAAACATTAGTGTGATTATGGATGTTCATTTGGATTGTGCCTAGTATTGGGTACTTGTGTGAATGTTACAATATGAAAATCCTTCCCTATCTTTGGAGATTGCATCGAGTTTTACGTAGTTGTTTCCTCATGGCTAAGCAATCTTGGTTTGAGGAATTCTAATATCCAAGTATTTACAAGTATTTTAATTCTAAAGAGAAGGTATGTAAAGAGGCTTAAAAAGCTCACTTAGCATATTAAAATCTTCACATTTTTCCTTGCAAATATGTAATGGTGGGGTTTTGATTCAACATTGCAAGTAAATGACACCCAATATGATATGTAATGACTGACAAAAACCCCACTTGACATGATTTTAAGATGCCTTGGTGGACTTTTGTTTCCACATTGCAAGGTTTTAAACAAGAAATGAAGACTTGCAGTCAAACTTAAAAACCTTACTTGCAGTTACTTAATACTTCATTATCTTTTGAAATATAGTTTCGATCTAGGCCTCAGATAGCTCAAACGAGTGGAATTCGAAATGCAACAAATCTAGGACGAAAACAAAACCAAAAACAAACAAAACAACAAAGAAAAATCAAATAGACTCGAAGGTTACCAATGCCCGAGTACCTACGATCAGGGAAGAAAACCCCATCATTCCAAGAAAAACCAAGTTAAACTTGATGGAAACCTTTGAAAATGACACTCGTAGGATATAAAACTTTGGACAATTCAAAGGATAACTGATTGCCTTTGTAAAACTCCATTAGGAACACCAAACTTAGAGAATATGCCTACAAATTCATTAGAAAATTGCGTAGGTTTGTCCAATTTTACAGTTCTGGACAAGGTTTTGCCAATTTTTTCTCCCAATCGTGGTTTCAGTTTCATATTGGTGTCCTTGATTACAGGGAGTGATACCTTTGTTTCTCAACATCAAGTTGGATAATTTCTAGTTATCTTGGTTGTTTCTAGAAATTTGGCAGATCCAAAGAGTCTTAAGAGCATGTGCATACCGTAGAGTGTTCTAATGAGAATGGGGCAAGCTTTCATGAAATTGTGACCAAAAGATAAATAGGTTGTCTTCCATATGGTAGTTAGCAAGATGACAATTAAGGGGGGGATTAAAATCATAATGTAGTGTTTGTAATGGTCATCTTTAGTGAGTTTAGTTTTATTAGTTAGTTTTCATTTTCGTATTTAGTTAACGCTTGTTTCGTTTAAAATATCGTCTTTTACTTTTCTATTTAAGGAGAGTTTGTTTCCATTGTTTAATATAAAACTATCAAGTTTCACAACAAGATCTTTGTGTGTGTTTCGATATTTTCCGTAGTTTCTACTCCTCAAGTGTTAGTTAAAGTTCATTTATGGAGAAACATGGAGATGCTTAATGAATTCCTTTGTTCATACAATTTTGGTTAATGCAAATTATAGTGTATGGTTAGTTTGAGCTTGCTTAAACACTAGCGTGATTATGGATTGTATTTGGTATTGGGTATCTGAGTGAATGTTACAATATGAAAATCCTTTGCTGACTTTGGAGATTGCACCGAGTGTTATGTAGTTGTTTCCTTATGGTGAAGCAAAGCTCGGTTTGAGGAATTCTAATATCCATGCATTATTCATTATTATCATTATCCTTGGGTGCTAGATATAGTCTAGATTCCCTAATCCTTATCCTTTTGTCTTTATTTAAATTTAGAGTTAGTTTAGAATTGAAGTTCCTCCAAATCCAGAAATAATAGCATAAGTTTCTTTGTGTGTTACCAACAATATCACATCTCTTCACTGAGTCTATATCGAACATAAAGTTGCATGTTCACAATGTTAACCTTGGGGTTGCCTTATTTGATCACACGGTTTCACATTTTCTAGCATTTGAGGTTACCTTCCTCAAAGAGATTATAAAATACTTAGTATTTATTTTGTGTTGGCAAGTGTCATCAAACACACTTCAGTAGGTTCTAATTGTGAAGACCCAAGTTCAAATCTCGAAAGTGAGGTAAGACTCAAAGTTGCAACCTTTGGTTTTCCACTGTTTGGCTTCTACTAGTAATTTCTATATTTCTAGTATAACTTTATAAGATGTTGTTCATAAGGAACTAAGTTTATATTGCTTGTCAGGGGCTAAGGATTTGTTTCTGTTAGTTCAAACTTCGGATGCTTGTTTGGGCTATATTTGCAGACTATCAGAAATATGAAACAAAAAAAAACCAAGGGATTAACAATTTTCTTTTCATGTCAATAGAAGGGATTAACAATTATCTATTCATGTCGACACAATATTAAGTGTTCTGTAACATTTATTGGGGAAGTTTCTTCTCAATCTTATGGATTTGTAGGTGCAGTTTACTTTTTGGGTGTGCAGCTGCTGTTAATGATTTTACTCTTATATAATAGTGTATCCTATGGTTGCAACCTGCGGGTGCCCTACAGGTTATCTGAGTGGGTTTCAACTTCCTTATTTTTTGATTGAAAAATAGTACAAGGTATAGAGTGCTTTGTAAGTTGTACTACAGCAACTTCATATTCCTCTTTTATGTGAGTATTTTGGGAAACCTTGAAAATTATGCCGAAATTAAATTTCTGAGTTTGAGTTGAAACTCTAACAAACAGTAGATCTTGTAGTCTAGAGAAAGCTTGTTTTTTGTATCAAAGTCTGATTTGATTTCTGTACAATTTTTTTGATTGACTTTGTGCTGTGTGCAAATTGAACTTTCTAGCTTGGACTGAAAAGTTGAAGGCAGATGAATCTTTGAATTCTAAAAACTCTTTACTTCTGCTACTGATTCTGTTTTTCTGTCATTTTTAAGGTATTAAAGGTTTACTTTTCTTGAGAAGGAAAGGAGTTCTGCTTGCTTTCTCATGTATCCTTTCATAGAGTGTTTTATGTTCAATCAAAAGGATATAATTTATGAAACAATCTTTGGCAGATGATAAAATATTGAATATAACTTTAATCCAGAGATTTACTTATTATTTAATTATCCTTTACTGACACAAATGCAGATGTGTGGAAATGGAATTCGTTGCATGGCTCGTTTTGTAGCAGAACTTGAAAGTTCAGATGTACCTCGAAGGTATTTTATTTTTTGACTGTATAAGATTGATGGTTTATATACACGATTCAATCTTAATCTGTCTCTGCATTTACTTTTGTTTCTTTATACGCCATAGATCAATTATCCCAATTTTTTTTTACCTTATCAAATTGTGTGCTGTACAAACTCTTAATTTGCGTGGTTTATAGAAGAGAAATGATTTAACATTGATAATGAATAAGAGATGTTTCCCATAAAGAAAATTAGTATAAAACTAGAGATGAAACCAGGGGAATTCGAGGCAACAATTTTTTGTGGAGTTAGTTACACATTTTTCTTGTAGGAAATGAATTCTAAATCAAGAGTTGGCATCCATTTTTTTTTACAGAAAGAAACCTTTTTGAATTTAATGGCGAATGTAGAGGCGTTGCTTCTATGTCCCAGTTGAGATTGATGGAAACATTTGAAGAGTAGAGGAAAATCTTTGAAGTCTTGCTATGGTTATTCTATCCTTAAAAAGGTTTTCTAGAGAATGGTGGGGATTTAGAGTCTGATTTGTTCGCTTTGGGCCTGCAATGTTCTTTAGTGGATAGGGAGGGACCCTTTATGTGTTGCAGTCATCACCTTCTCTAGTTCTATGAGTCCTCAAACCTGATTATCAGGAATGGTCTTTCTTTCTTTCTTGGATCTAGTTTGCTCACATGTTGGCCTGGGGAGCGTGGTGGACTACGCCTTCTCTTGTCCCTCTTTCATTCCCTCCATCAACTGCTTCACCGTCTCCCGCCTCCCCTTGGTAGACCACACCCTCCTTAGACTTACCATCAAGGTGCCCCCTTCCTCCCACGCCCCTCCCCTTCCCCCCAGTGCTGCCCCCCTCCTTCACTTCCATTTCATTCGATGATGTAGAGCAAGACCTCTTTGCCCTTCACCTTAGGTGGCTCCTCCCCCTGCCCCCCAAATCTCTTCACAGTTTTTGAGTGTGCCTCCATCAGATTTGATTGCGTTGCCACTACAATTTGGGAGTCCACCTTCTTCTTTCTTCATCGCACTACCTCTTCATCCCGCAATCCCAAATGCAAGAGCACTTGTCCTATGAGCTAGTGGTAGGGCAAGGATTGCAAGTCGTTCCACCACCCAGTTCGCCTTGCCACCCCATCCTTACCCTCTCATATAGTCAACTGAACTTGCCCTACCACTGCGTCCTCTACCATAAAAAGCGTGTATTCATCGCAATGCAGTGCAGATCCCTTTACATGTCACTTTTGTAGTCTCCCAAGTCTTTTTAGCGCACCCTTTTCCCCCTCTATCTTAGATCATAGTTCCTTGGTCCTTTACACCTCCTCCCTTTACGACATCCCAGGCTAGCCCCCCATCCTCCTCACCCCCCACTTCATTTCCATCTCTTCACCTTCTACAACATCAATGAAGCTATCAAATCCATGAATAATAGTAGGGCAATGGATGACAAAGGGTTCCAAGCGAAACACTTCAAGCTTGGCATTACAGTTCTGGGCCTCTTCTTCAAGATGGGAGCATGGTGGACTATGCCTTCTCCTATTCCTCTTTCATTCCCTCCATCATCCATTTCACTGTCTCCCGTCTCCTCTTTGTAGACCATGCCCTCCTTAGCCTTATCGTCAAGGCCTCCCCTTCCTCCCACCCCCTTTCCACTCCCTCCAGTGCTGCCACCCTCCTTCACCTTCATTTCCTTTGATGATGGAGAGCAAGATCTCTTTGCCCTCAACCTTAGGCGGCTCCTCTCGTTCCCCTTGAATCCCTTCACTTTTGTTGAGTGTGTCTCCACCATGTTTGATCGCCTTGCCGCTGCGATTGGGCAATCCACCTCCTCCTTTTCTCATTGCACTACCTCTTTATCCTGCTATCCCAAATGCAAGAGCACTTGTCCTATGAACTAGTGGTAGGACAAGGATTACAAGTCGTTCCACTGCTTGGTTTACACTGCCTCCTGCACCCTCACCCTCACATGCAATTAATTGAAGCTGCCCTACCATCGCTTCCTCCACCATAAGAAGCGTGTGTTCATCATGGTGTAGTGTAGATCCCTTTACATTTCACTTTTGTGGTCTCCCAAGTCTTTGTAGCATACCCTTTTGCTCCGCCACCTCGCCTCTCTCCACCTTGGATCACTGTTCCTTGGTCCTTTACATCTCCACCCTTTATGACATTCCAGGCTAACCCCCCATCCTCCTCACCCCCTACTCCATTTCCATCTCTTCACCTTCTCCAACATTAGTGAGGCTATCAGATCCAAGAACAGTAGTAGGGCAACAGATGACAATGGGTTCCAAGTGGAACTCTGTAGGCTTGGCATCATGGTTTTGGGCCCCTTCTTCACGATGCTCTTTAATATGGTGGTGTGTACTAGTTTCCCCCCTCTTAGTTGTGACATATTATCCATCTGATTCACAAGGTTTGTCGGACTTCTTACCCCAACAACTACAAGACCATCATAGTTGGGCACACTTTCTCCAAATTATATGCCACTGTTTTGCACACTGTTCTCTCTAGGGAGCTTGACCAATGTCATTTGTAGGGGAGGAGCAAGCTGGTTTCCTTACAAACTTTCAGACCATGGAACACATTCTAACTCTACGAGCTATCATTGAGGAGACTTAACACCGCTTTGTAAAGGTCTACTATTGTTTTATGTACTTCCTTAAAGTGCTTGATTCCATCCCTCAAGAGACTCTTGTTTAGAGACTTAGAGACATGAGGATTCTTGAGATTCTCCTAATGGTCATCATGAGGTTGTATGAGAGTGTGGTGGGAAAATTCAAGACTCCATAGGGTTTTTCGAACCCCATTCAAAGCACCATTGGGGTGAAGTAGGGTTGCCCTCTCACCCCTACCTTGTTTGGGATCTACATTGATGAGTTGGAGGCTTTCCTTTCTTAGCAGTCACTCCTGGATGATGGTTGCCCCTTGCATCAGGCCTTGATGTCCATTTTATTCTTTGGGGATGATGTGGTCCTCTTAGCCTCCTCCCTAGAGGGTTTGCAATGGGTCATGGATGGCCTAGCCGCCTTTTGTGATTCACAGAAGCTAGTGGTTGATTGGGCAAGACCCAAGTGATGATCTTCAATTGCTTGAAGACCTCTAGTCTCTGCTTCCTCTATGGTATAGAGGTTGAGATCCTTTTTTCTTACATGTATCTAGGGGTCAAGTTTTTGCCCCTTGCTTCAACATGAGATCAGCCATGCAACATCAACATGGGTTATCTTCCCTTGTGCTTTTTGAGAGAGTTCTTCCGACATCACTTCCAGGAAACCACATCCAAGTTGGTCCTCTTGGACACCTTGATCATGCCGATTGTGCTTTATGGTTCTGTGGTTTGGGGGTCCTCTTTTTTAGAGTCAGACTGGGCTTCGGTGGAGAGCATCTAAATCCTTCTTCTCAGGTGCATCATTAGGTTCACCAGTTTACTCCTCTTAGTATCATTTTGGCTGAGTTTGGGGCAAAATCTATTTAGACTCAAAGCCATCTTCGACTTGGTTTAGTTTCTATACTATCTTTAGTGCTTCAAGGATTCGGTTGAGGGGCATCACATTCTTACTTGGCCTATTGCTCCTTGGAGGCAATTGTGGGTGTTTGCTCCAATGGTCAAGCTCGGTGTTGGTATGCCCATGCCTCTGCTCTTTTGGGTATGGTGGGGATCAAGATTGACCGCCTTTCTCCTTTTTAGTACTCTTTGGATGCTCCTACTCATTTCCTCCCCTCCCAATAGGAGTGGAATAGGCATGTTGGGATGGACATCTACATAAGTCTATTGATATACATGACGGGGTCATTGTGCGCTCTTCATACCTTTCTTGGAATTGGATACATGCACTCCACATCTCCTTGGGCTCTTTTAGGGTGGGCTCTCATTGGCTCCGTATTCAAATTGACCACTAGATTGACAAAGGGAACCAAATTTGTCAACTTGTGACATGGGGAGGCTGAGACGGGTAGACACTTCATTTTCTATTGCTCCATCTAGTCTGATGTTAGAGAGAGGTTTTACTACCTATTTAGAGGGTGTTGGTCTCTCTTGTCCTTTTTTGGAGACATTGATTAGCAATGTCTTGTGCTTAATCTTCAGGAGGCCATGAGGCTTCAGGACCACACCTTGCAACTTCAGTTCCCTTCAAGATAGACCACGGAAAATCTTATCACTTCCTTCTTCACGTTGGTCTCTCTGGCTCAGGGTACCAAGTTGACTGCTTGGTCTTCCTACCACTAGACACAATAGGTCCCCGTGGCATCTCAAGGATTGCACACAACTTCCCTCCACTCCTAACAGTTCTTGGATAAGGCCCGAGGCCTCTACTCGCCTCGTACTGTATCCTTTTGTTTTGGACTTATTCTTGGCGGCGAGGAGTGATTGGCTTGTTGCTGGCTGCTGTTTTCGTCTCTTGTTTTGGCTTTGTTCTCTTCTACTTTTTATTTTTTCTTTGGGTGCTGTTTGGCCATTGTCAGTTGGTTCTTTCTTGTTGTGTATTGGCAGTCCTTTAGTGGGTAAGTAATCATTCTATTGTGGAATAGAGTTTGACTGCATAACAAGCAATGAAATATTTGATTTTCTAAGTCCTTTCTAATGTTTTGGAAAATGTAACTTATATTGTTTGTCTATTCTTCGATGCCCCTATGATATGCAAGAAGAGAATTTATTATCAATATTTATAAATTTTCTTACCCTTTAGTGGTCTTCTTTTGGGTGCTTATAAAGTCAAAAAATGGAGTTTTGGAGTGTTTAGCCTAGGTTTTTTCCCACCATTCTGCCATGTTGCTGGCATGGTGAACCAAGTGGAAAAACATGGCAAAACAACCTGGTGAGTAAACTTTCTCAGTACTAGACAACTTGCGAGTACTCAGTGTCTCATTGAGTTTCTGAATTATGGTTGTAATCAATACAACATACTTTCTTGACTCTTTGCTAATTTCCTTCAATGCCTTCAACTCCTTCATTGTTTAAAACTTGTTTCTTCTTAGTGCATATATTCTTGTTTCACTATCATTGATTATGTTTGAACCATCTTCTTTATGCATTTTTTTTTCAGACCATGAAGACATTTTGCCCCCACTTTCTATAATAGACACTTTCTATATCCATTATACTCTATTTTATGCTTAAGCATATAATGATGGTAATACTAGATAAACAATTTTTTTCTTAATGAAGGAATAATCCTTTCAATGAATTATCTATTTTTAACCTATCAATGCTTTTTTTTCTAACATTTCAAGTAAGTCTACAATTATAGGCTCTTTCGATTTTTAATAATTAAATGGTCTCTTATGGAAGATTTTTACTACAATTTTCTTGTTAGCTCGAAGCAATTTAAATTCTTCTTCAAAGGCCCTCGATTTCTCCCACATATTTTAGATGACTGATTCAATCTTTGTATACCAGATGATAGCTAGACTTCTTAGGGTGCCTAGAATAGTTTAGTAGGTTATGCAATTGATTACTATATCTCTAGCCCATTTCCTATAAACTTAGGCAGCTTTTTCCTTTTCACTTTGACTTCATGGGAGAGTACCATAGGTTTTCCTTGGTGTGATCTTAACACTTGGAACCTACTCCAATGCTATTTTGGCACTTTGAGACATGTGAGAACCCTCTACTTTAAATGCAACTTCAACATTCCATAGACTTGTTTCACCTTAAATTCTCTTGTCTTCCCCAACTCTTCGCCCTCGAGGTTTTGGCGCTAATCTTCTTCTATTGGCAATTGTTCAGTGCTTCAAAGGTTTTTCTGTTGTGTTCCCTTTCTCATGTGAAGAATTATATCTCCCAACGAAGATTATCCTTGTTTAGAAGAGACTTTGTGGATTCTTTTTATCAAACTTGGTTTGCGAGGTTGATGCCTGCTTCCTTTAGCAATGGAAGACGTCTTGATATTGCCACCTACTTTGCCTTACATGTTTATGTGTAGAGGGTTGAATATTTTTGATATATTTTTTGCTTGCTATGACTAACTAATGCTTTGACTCCAACTTTTGCTTTGGGCTGAACTTCTATTTAGGGTTTGAATTACAAGATTCTCTTTGGTGGTTTCCTAGTTTTCTTTTCCATTCTCATTGCTCTATCTTAAAGATTGCTTGATCTCTTGATCCTTCCCACCATTAATTGGGTGTGGGGTTTAAGCACATGGATCTCTCAAATTGAACTTGACTTCTTTAAGGCGATGGTAACAGTGTTCACTCTTCTATTTGTTAAAACCAATACTTGAAATATTGAATAGAAAGAACTATGCATACCAGGTAGAGTAGTAAAAAATATCTTTATTCACATGTAGTTCTAACTTCTTACATAAGCAAACATTAGATGATTATCCAAGGATTATACATCTTTCCCTAACTAAGCACAGTTCATTTAAAGAATCCAATGGCTACAAGGATCATAATTCTTTATCAGCTGACTTCCATAACTACATGGAAGCCGACAAGCGATTAATTACATATTTGGGTACAACCATTTTAATGAAACATAATAAAGGCATTGTATTCTAACTACAAGGACTTGATTTTATGATTCTAGTTAAAGTTAAAGTTGCATTGTTACAAGTATCACATAATGCTTGAACAATTTGTCAGAGACCAGAGCTTTGCTTGACAAAAGAATTGTATGATTTATATATGAGGAGGTAGCCACTAGATATGGCTTTCCAGTGTAGATAACAAGTTATAGAGTTGCACATTTTATTAACCATTTTATCTGGTTGACAACATTGGATACACACTGTTTCTAGTCTGCCTATCCATGCATAAATGGTCAAGCTATGGGCACTTATAAAGACTTGATATTTGAAGTGAGATATTTTGTATGGTAGAAGTAGTTGATTGAGAAGAGCACCTTCCTCTTGTTCCAAGGTCTTACTGAACACCCTACAAGGTAAGTAATAAGTCAACATCAGGGCAAACAATAAGAAAGATTTAATACTTTATATTGAATTCAATATGGTCTATACACATCAATCCGGGGGCATAAGCTTGTGAAAGGTGTCTGGACAATATGTCCTCAAGGGGTGCTACTTGTGAGTTGAGTGATTATGAATGTAGCTAGAACACATGAAAATAAACTTGTAGCAAACCAAAGAAATCTTTGCAACAGGAGCTGTGCGATAGGAAATTTAAAAAATGTAATATTTCTAGAAATAAAACTCATAAATCCAAAGAAGACTAATCTACAAACTACACAAGTACATAAGGTATGAATAATTAATCTGGTAAAGCAGGAATTTCGTCAATGCACATTTGATTAAATTTTCTATTCTATTTCTTTGATTAAAATGTGACAGCAACTACGCAGAGAAAGAGGATTCTACAATGAAACAAATTAGCTATTAGCAGAAAGAAAACCATTTTCATCACATCAATTATATTTAAACCAAACTTAAATCTATTATTCAAACCAATCTTAAATCATGATCATTTCATCAAACCAAAATCATTGAACTTTAAATCATACAATGCGAAACCAAAACAGAATAACACACAAAAACATAAAACATCACCAAGGTTCCGAGGAGTGGGCCCTTGCTCCTAGTCTGCAAGGTGGAGGAAACAAGAAGCTTCATTAGAAAACTGGTTCGATCGGAAGAATTGAGTCTTTATTGACACAATAAAATAATACTGTCTGCTTACATAACAATCTGCAATATACAATAATCTGCAATGCTGAACTACTCCTGATATTCCCCCTTTCTCAGTGATGCCCTTTTTACAATATATAAGAGGACTCAAACCCTCTATTCTCAGCCCTTTCCATGTATTATATTATGCAGTTATTATAATTTACGAAAAATGTGCATAGTGTAAAGGTTGAAAGGTGACAGTTGGAAGTGTTAAAATTTGAACCCAGAAATATAAAGATAAACAACAATAAGGGAGAGCAAAAAAGAAACAAGAGACACACAAACTTATCCTGGGAAAACCCATCTAGAATGAAGGGAAAAACCCAGCTACACAACAAAAAAATATCATTTAATTTATAATAAAATTCAATTGTTACAATGCCTTTTGCTTGATGTGATATATATAACTTAAGGATGGACTCGTCACATTCCAACCGAAGGTCTCTTCAATTCCCAACAATATAACTCTTTACTACAAACACAATGTTTTGTATTTCAATGTTTTAATGCATGATGAATGACACATGTCAAGTATCATAAATGTCCTTTTCAGCTGAAGGTGACTATTAGGGAATTAATGTCTGGAGATAAAGATTTCTATCACAACTACATACTCCAACACTCCCTCTTAGCGAGAGATAAATCTTTAGTTGAGTAGTCACACAAGGGTGCAATCAAAATGTCAATGATAAATTCTAATCACATAGATCCTACAAAATTTTATGGAATATGTTAAGTAACATGGACCGTGTGTGCAAATGTAATTATATTGTCATTATTATCAATATGTTCCAAATGCAGATTTAGATCTCATATAAGTATGAGAAGAGGAGACATGTCTCCAAGGTTTAAACATCATTAGCTAGTATATTAATAATATAAATAACCATATGTATAATAAATGCATATATATATGTAATATATATTATATATTATATATAATAATATATGTATATAGAAGAATATTTATCTAATGATTATTTAGCATCAAAAATGAAAATCATGATCATATCAAACAGATTGTAACTGCAAGCTTAACACTTCCTCTTAGTTAAGAAGGATTGATATAGAACATATTATGTTCTTGAGTATATGAAGAGATATCATCTCAGTATGATATTCCTAGAATGACACATTTAAGGATATTAACATAAATCTATCAACACACATATATGTAATAATATATATTACATATGGAATTGGCTTCGATTCACAATGAGGATAAATTTCTCAACACATCTTCTTTATCAAAGAGGGAATTGAAGCAAATTCTATAACTTTAGTATAAGTTTAAACATCACCTTAAGTGTGATCTATAATTAATTTATGTTATAGTGTCCGATAAGATCCGGCCTGAACAACCATAACAATTTAATTTCATGGTGTCCGGCAAAATGCGGCCAGAAGAACCATGATGAGTGGTTATCAAGGTGTTTGGCAAAATCTGACCCGAAGAACCATGATAACACTCGCTCCAACACATTTTGGTGTTAGGAGATAGGTCTACTATTGATAAGATTATCACTTTACAATAGTTACCTTCTGTTCATTATCATAACTTCCGACACACTGGGACAACAACTTACTGTAGATTGCTATGATAATAGGTGCAACTATTGATAAGATCGTAACCTTTCAATAGCTCCCCTCTAAATGTATACATCAATGAAAGATCGTCACCTTTCATGACATAATCACAACAACATGCAGTAGCTCACATGATATTCACCATGAACTAAGTTAGAGGGTGGACCCACCATAGCTGCTACTAGAGGGTGGAACAAAGGGTTTTCACCTCATACATCTCAATCATAGAGGAGAGCGCATTATAAAGAATTTCTCTTAGAACTTCTCCTCATAGATAATATATCATCCACAAAGGATTGCATCTCAAAATTTCTCCCTCTGAACATCGATCCTGGGAATTTAGGTCCTCTAGTTACTTCCTTAGAAACTCTCTTCACCCAAGGATGCCTGTCGAACTCGCTCTGAATCTGATATCAATTTTTTGATTTTTTGGTATAAGTCACCACTTCCTCATGATATACGTAGGAGTAGGCCCATCAACATCATGCAGTCACCCACATGTATTTCTAGACTCCCTCTGAGTATCAATCTTCTAAGCTCCTGCATTGCTTTCGAAGAAGTGTCATACTCCCTCTCAATGTAGAAGAATCTCATAATCTCAATCATCAAAGACGAGTGCCTCATTTTATCCATCTTGATCATTAGGGTCTTCAGAGTTACTATCATTAGGTTGAGTCTGCACAATATCTGGTAGCATGTGTAAAGTATTAGCTTTTTTTTCTTGTAAGAACATCTTCAAACATAAAGGAAAAGATCAAGGCAAATAACCTTTATAGTATGTATAGAAATTACAAATAAGAGAGATTAATGTCAAAAATAAGAATACTTATTGCACATGAAGATTCATAATTTTTTTCTCAAATTATTTGAGAATGGAACATCTCCCTTCTAAAAGTGGGAATGGAACATTGACTATTATTCCCCCCACATTGTAAAATTTCCATATTCTTATATTGTTGAACAATATGATAACTCCTTTCTAAGTTCTAACTTACGCTTTTTATCCATTGAAAGTCCAAACATTCATTTAGCTTAATAGTAGAAGCAAAGACAAACTCGTCTACAATACACCAATATCTTGATTGAGTATGATTGTGCCATTTGAATAACTTTACAACTCATGTGTCAAGTTTCATTTATCAAAGAGAGACTCGTAGATGGTTCAATTGAAGTCACCACTTTCTTATGATGTACACAAGGGGTAGGCCCATTAAAATCACATAGTTGCATGGATTCCAGTCCTCTTGACTGTTACAATTTATCGATCACTGAAGATTCCATCACAACATGGTTTACTCCCTCTAAATCAATATGATCGAGATCATTGAAGGTTGATGAAACCATATCCTTTATCTGCTCCTTCTCTTTCAAGGTTGCAGCTGATGAAATGTCAAATGTCCGGCTCCCTCTTAATCTCAATCTCCCTTTTTTTTTCCTGCAAGAACATTCTTGGAGGAGAAGATCAAGGCAAATAGCTCTTATAAAAATATCTTTATGAGAGAGAGAGACTACAATAATATTCAAGGATAATGATTAGTTCTACATAATAAGACCATTCCAATAAAAATATAGATAAAATATATTTTGAACATACATATATTCAAACTTCTTTATATATTTTAATCTATATATTAAACATATATATGATCCTTATAAATACCACATAAAAATCTAAGATAACCAATTTCACTTATATATATTATTATTATTCCAAATTAGTGACGTATGGAGTAGATGTTATCCAAGTTGCCTAGATGCCAAATATGCAAATGGATCCCCTCAAAGTTTATAGGTCCAAGCCCATGTCTCGAAGAATCATGGGTCGCTGATCCCTACACTATCTTGGGACAAAGATCCAATTGCTTGGACTTAGACAAGCTCCTCCTTGGTAACATTGCATACTTTCAATCAAAAATTCAATAATGATAATATTAGAAATAAATAGTTATAATATCATAAATTAATTTCATTAATCTAACAAAATTATGGATCTTCTAATTGTGTATAAACAATTACAACATAACTCTTATTTTGTATATTTAATAGTAAAAGGATGCATCATATAAAAAATTATAATGATGTATAGAAATTAAAAACATACCCATTCCTTAGATACCCTCGCGTAATTGGATGGGTCTTTTTATATTAAGTTCACTCCATTTGATACAGTACTCAATTAGTGGTGGGCCCCTCATGCACGCATGGCAATACCAACAGATTTAGCATCGTTTCTTTTCTTTTAAACTTTTTTTTATTTCTCCCCATTTGCTAATAACGTATACACTTTGTAGATGTGGCAATATATTTTATTTTTCATGGCCTTTATCGGGTTCTATGTGATCCACTGATGTATAGAAATTAAAAACATACACATTCCTTAGATATTCTTCTTTCTCACAAATGAAAACTTATAGCTATTTTGTTGATCGTTTGTACCACTTGACTGTATGTGTATGTTGAGCATTGCTTTTCATATTATTCATTGCCTTTGTCATTTTTTATATCCTCCATCTCTGATTGCTGACATATATATCAGTATTTGATATTGTTCACTTTTATCCCTTCCTTTTTGGTTTATATTGCTTAACTATTTGGAGATAATTTCTAATCTTATTGTCTTGATTCATAATCTACTCATGAATTTAAAAAGGTTCAATTTGTCTCTCCCTTTCTTGACTTCTAACTCCAGTTTGAGTTTTGAATTTTACTTGCGAGAACTACAATTTGACTTGTGAATATAACTTCCACAATGTTGTATATATTTATATTTTCTCTTATGTGCGTTTGGTTTATCGGATGTGGATATTTTTATTGGATTATATGTTAACTATATCTTACTAGTTTGTACCACTGTGAATTCTTCTTGGGCGTAGTTTCTTTTTCCTGAGTGTGGAACAATATATTATTGCCTCTGATGTTTAATAACAATAATTCTTGCCTCATCTAATTGTTATAAATCGCCTCATATTTCCTTTTTAAAATATATAATGTATAGCACGTATGAATCCTTGTGATGTCCCCACTCTAATATATAAATTAAATAATAAATAAGTATTATACATAAAGTGATTAATAAAAATATTAAAGTAATAATATTTTATATGTAATATTATATAATAATATCCTTGCATTATAATAGCAATATGGAATTATGAAATTAATTAAATAATAATCTAATATAATAAATAATTATATTATAATGATTAAAATATGATTTAATATAGAAACACTATTAATATAAAATATTATAATATTATAATATAATTTATATAGTTGATATATTCATAAAATGATATATGTTACAATATAATTATTATTAATAATAATTATATTAATATTACAATTACTAATATATTAATAATAATTAATGTTACAATATATTATTATTATTAATATAATATAATTAATATTATAAAAAGACGCGACTCTTAGAAATGAAAACTATATATACATAGAGGAATATAATATGGAGTGATATATGATAAGAAGGAGAAATATAAAGGGAAATAAAAGGGAACCAGTCGTAATCTGGGAGAAAAAGGAGAAAATTATACACAGTAAGGTTATGAATTCTAATGTTCCAAAAATGGTTCATTACAAATGGTATCAAAGCAGGTTTTCTTGCCAACTTGTGAAACTTTATCAGAGATAGTTACAGAAAGTTTCTTATTAGAGCAGATAAAGAGAATAGTAGCCTGGTTTTTGAGTTAAATTTCAGGTGGCTACATCAGAATAAAGTTTATAATCCTTAACTGAAAATAAATTTTTTCAAGTCTGTTGAAATTTATATATTACTGGCAATCTAGAATATTTCCTCTAGAAGTTGTATTGTACCTGCAACCCAAATTTAATCAAATATAAACCTGTTCATATAGTCCCGAGTAATGAGTGAAAGGAATAAAATTATTAATGTTAATTTGTATAGTTTGGATGGGTTAGAAATTGTTGGGCATGTACATATTTATCAATATCTGTTGAAAGATTGACGTGGGAACATAGAAAGTTGGGAATAAAATTTCAGGAAGCCATTCAGAGACCAATAGGCAATTTATTAAAGTCTAACTTTATCCAAATGTTTTATATAATTATCAGAAGGACTCTCTAGTTTGAGCCGAAATATTTAGAGACATGCCCAAATTTATAAAGTGAAGTCTTCGCATTTTAAAGCATTAAAAATCATTGGGTGTAAAGTTTGAACAAAATATTTGGAAAGAGAAAATGACCCTTTAGTGCTTACCTATTACAAAGTTTGGCCAAAGAAATATCTAAAGTCTAGCAAATATTTAACATATCCAGCTAAGCATTTCATGGAGCTTGTGCGAGTCCAACCATCATTACAATATTAAATCGATTTTCAAGTTCCTTTCCAGGTTTTAAATGTAGAACGAATGAGCTCAAGGTCGACTGATCCATGCTCAAATATTGCCATATCTGTAAGGCAACAAAATATCATATAATGGAAAAACGAGGCCAATCAGTACAACAAATGCAATCAAATGATTGCCACAGAACTTAATGAAATTAAGTGTCCCCAAGCAATGAAAATAGTGCTGGTAATGGAGTATGAAATGCGTAAAGATGGACAAGAAGGAAAATCTTTTGAGTCGATGTAGCAAATGGGGTCAGTTGGCAAAGAATGACCCAATGCACCCACAGGAAGGTTAAAGGTATATACTGAATGTGATCGCAGTGACCACGATGAAGTTGATCGCAATCCAACGTTAGAAACAATGAACATCGAGGAAACAACACCAAGACACATGATTGATAGTTGGCTTTGTAATGGAAAAGAAAAAGCCCAATATGCAAAGGTAAGAATCAACCTCATTACAAAGATGGTGTGGGTACTTCTCTGGCATGAGTTATCCGAAAAGGACAAGATGGGCTAAACTATAATAATTTTGAATTGAAAGTGGAAATGAACCTTTGTTTATAGTATATGGGACCACACTATATTCCACATACGAGGCATCTAACATGTTACAATTAGTACGCATTCTAAACAAAGTTATGATTGAGATCTCTTCCAAGAATGCAAGTTCTCTAAGGGTTATTTGCGGCTCGTCTCTTTGAATTTTAAACTAGGCATTGGAAAAATAGCTAAGGAAAGAGATGATATGAAGTTGCCGAGGAAGAATATTTATTGCAGAGCTAATATCTTATTTTACAGGAATTATATTCTGATAGAGTTGGAGAACTTGTTTGCACAGGCCCATAGTTTGGGATTTATTTGTTACATTCCCCACAAAACAAATAATCGTGATCATCAAGAAGTTTCAGAAGGAAATTGAAATTCTATTCTGTGCAGTCGCCAAGAATGGGAATACATCGAGTTCCATTATTTGGAGAAGTAGTAATATAAAATAATATAGGCGTTACAGAGATAAAAACGATCACACCAGGATAGACAGGAGTTTATTAAAGAATGATGATCATTGACAAGTAGACCAAGAATATATGACATTTGATGGGCACTTCCTAAATGTATGTCTCATTTGAGATGGCTGCGTTCAAATTCACGTTTATTAAAATGTTTGCCATCGGAATGGTCTGCAAAACGACTCATTGTACTGGATTTGAATCCCAATATAAAGGGATCTCTTAGTGAGTTAAGAGAATACTAAAGCGGGTGAGACAAACATTGGAGATCCTTTTTCACTATTGTCTTTAGAAGAAGATGAGATATGATCAAGGGAACATCAATAACATTCAGTCAATGAACAGAGAGGGAAGCCAGTGGAGCTTCGAGGAAGTTCAACCATAGTTAAAATATGAAATTGTAAGTTTTCTTAATTAATGTAATCATAAAGGTGTAAAATTGATTATTTGAAAAATGATTTAGGGATTTCAAGTAGCTTTCCTATGGAGTCTACAATCAAGGAACGTCTATAAGACGCCTTGTTGTAGTACTAGTTAAGGGAAAGACTATATAGAAACCCTACTGTATATAACTTTCCTATGGAGTCTGCAATTAAGGGAGGTCTGTTAAGACACCTTATTGTAGTACTAGTTAAGGGAAAGGCCATATTTAACTTTCCTATGGAGTCTGCAATTAAGGGAGGTCTGCTAAGACACCTTATTGTAGTACTAGTTAAGGGAAAGACTATAAGGGCATCTATCCTTCCTATGGAGTCTACAATCGGGAAAGAGCTGCTATGATACCCTATTGCAGTACTAGTTAAGGGGAAGATAGTAAGGGAACCCTACCACTTTCCTATTGAGTCTGCAATAAGAGGAGAACACCCTATTGTAGTACTAGTTAAGGGGAAGATAGTAAGGGCACCCTACCAACTTTCCTATGGAGTCTGCAATCAAGGGAGAGCGGTTAGGACACCCTATTGTAGTGCTAGTTAAGGAAAAGATAGTAATGGCTCCTTTTCACAAGAACCTTTCTAGCCAAACAAGCAATCCACTAAGTAGACCACCTCGTGTGGATGCCTAACATTTGCCACCGGGGCCAAGGGGGCCAAAGTTCCGCTCTTGGGCTTAGTATGGAACTGGCTTGGATTAACTTATTATCATTCGAATTTCTTTGAAGTTTATATATATTTACATGCATGTACTGATGCTTATTTTGTGGTTGCAGGGTTCATAAGCCTAATGAAGATGTATAGTCATTGGGCATTGCTAATTTTAGGATCTAATCAAGGTTATGTATGATGTGTCTTCGTTATGTTTGCTTCGTGCCTTCATCTGTTTGCATCGTGTCTACTTTGTGTTTTTCATAAATCTCTCTTGTCCTTGAATGCAAATGTGTTTTGTGTCTACGACAAAGTTTGTGTATGAAAGATTTTGCTTGAGGGCAAGCAAATTCGAGAGGGGAGGACTATGATGTCCCCACTCTAATATATAAATTAAATAATAAATAAGTATTATACATAAAGTGATATTAATAAAAATACTGAAGTAATAATATTTTATATGTAATATTATATAATAATATCCTTGCATTATACTAGCAATATGGAATTATGAAATTAATTAAATAATAATCTAATATAATAAATAATTATATTATAATGATTAAAATATGATTTAATATAGAAACACTATTAATATAAAATATTATAATATTATAATATAATTTATATAGTTGATATATTAATGAAATGATATATGTTACAATATAATTATTATTAATAATAATTATATTAATATTACAATTACTAATATATTAATAATAATTAATGTTACAATATATTATTATTATTATTAATATAATATAATTAATATTATAAAAAGACGCGACTCTTAGAAATGAAAACTATATATACATAGAGGAATATAATATGGAGTGATATATGATAAGAAGGAGAAATATAAAGGGAAATAAAAGGGAACCAGTCGTAATCTGGGAGAAAAAGGAAAAATTTATACACAGTAAGGTTATGAATTCTAATGTTCCAAAAATGGTTCATTACAATCCTGTAATAGATTACTTCACTGGATAATAAAGTTTTTGAACTTTATCAAATGCTCCCTAATATTTTCTTGCAGACTTTAGTATGTTCAATTTTTTATTATTCACTTATACATTTGCAGTTGGGCTCTGATACAATGTTAAGTAACATGGATCGTGTCCGCAAATGTAACTATATTGCCACTATTATCAATATGTTCCAAATGCAGATTTGGATCTCATATAAGTATGAGAGGAGGAGACATGTCTCTTGAAGAGACATGTCTCCAAGGTTTAAACTTTAAACATCATTAATTAGTATATTATTAATATAAATAACCATATGTATAATATATGCATTATTATATATATATGTAATATATATTATATATATATAATAATATATGTATGTAAAAGAATTTTATCTAATGATGATTTACCACCAATAATGAAACTCATGATCATATCAAACTGACTGTAACTACAAACTTAACAGAATCACTCAACATGAAAATCCTACAATAAATATAACTAGATTCAATTATGACACTAATAGAACAATCTACTCATGGAATCACTCAACATGATAGACCTGAAACTATTCTCATAATCATGGAATCACTCCACATGATAGAATTGCAAGAATCCCAGCTAAGCCTTTAATCACAAATTCTCTCCTGGTGAACTGTCATGGAATTACCCAACATGACATCCAACTCCCATCCTCTCCATGTGATGTCATCATGGATTCTCTCCCTATGATGATCATTTCCGGAGCAAAAGAGTTATCATAGCTGGTTCTTACAATCTTATTTATTCACACGAGAACGAAAATAGACATAACAAAACAAGACTTGGTTCCATTTAAGTCTCAGATTTTACAAATACCACAAGCATCACAAGCATATATAAGAATGAAGGGGATTCCATAAGCACTCCCTCCTAATAATGAAGCCTCCCTTTGAAGCTAAAATCTCCCTCTAAAGCTCAACATCTCCCTCTTAATTAAAGCAATCTATTGCTTTTCTTGTTGCATCTTGCAACAATGAGAGATAAAAAATCAATCGCAATTTATAATTAACATTCATAAATACTGAAAGATAACCACTATTTTTGATTATAATAGAACTTCAAAAAATCATAGTACACTTATCTCTGCCAACTGTATTCAGACCAGAGTTTATGTAGAGTCTACACATATTATCAAGATCAAGCTTGCTCATTAAGAGGATGAAGCTGTAATCAAGAGCCAAAAATGAATGATTCCATGTGGTCACAGATGGCCACCAAGGACGGGATACCCAAAACCTTTTAGTGAACAGACTTATTAAAGAGAATTGAATTCACTTTCTCCAGAATGATATTGGAAAATAATCATGGTAAACTCATATGATAATACAGATGATATCTAAAATCCGATGATTTCTAAATACTTACATATGGATTGAAATTATAAAAAAACGTTAAAGCTTATTAAACATAGACGAAATTCCTACCAGTTCTACTAGTTCTGATGGTCATTCCAGATCTGTGAAATCTCGTAGTGGTCTCTTGCGTCAGCGACACTCCTCCACGAGTTTCATAGAGATAGTTTAGGGCTCCTGTCCACTCACAATCTTATCCTTCTGTGACTGATTTCTTTTTGCCAAGGAAGGACTCATAGTCTTTACCTTGTCCTCTCTATTCTTGTTTCTTGTTGCTTCTTGTTGTTTGCTTTTCTCGGACACCGTTTGGTGCTCCCGTTGTTGTCAGCTGTCTGGTTGTAAAATCTCAGTTTCATAGACCTCTTGTGGTCTTTTGTTGGACATTAATAATTTTATCTTATCTTATCTTATCTTATAGATTGGAAGACCAGAAAAATAAATTTTTTTTTTCTAGTGGAGAACAACAGAAGGTGAAGAAAACACGATAACTAAGAAACAAACAAATACGAAACGTGAAACTATTGCCAAGATAAGAAAAAAAAACACTATGAAAATGCTCAAATTACACCTTTCGCTTATCATATGAGAATGATAGATAAAAAAATAATTCCATGAAGCTGAAAAAGAAAACGCATGATAAAGATGACAAACGCAAACAAGACACATATACGGCTCTTCTAATCATTGCTAATAGTCGTGGAAGGGACTCGAGAAAAAACTTGCCATACATTACATAGGCGATAGTCATGGCAAACCTGAAGACAACCTAGAAATAAACAACAATAATCTTGAATGAAGATAAGAGAAACATAACACAAGGTACATAATGCAGAGGTGGGAATAATTGTATCCTAACTAAAGGCACGAACGTGCAAGACTAAAGACACGAACATGTAAAAGAGGACAAAAATACACAAGTGTGAACAAAAATGACAGCCATATAAAAAACAGATTCTCCAAAGAGATTGGATACGACTCTTCATAATGAGGAGAAACGAGCTAACATAGAATCATAAATAACGGACTGGAAATAATAGAAAGTACGATGCTTTGCCAACAAAGACAAGGGACACAAAATAGAAACTGCCAAAAAAAACCTTTTAAATTTTTTTTAATACAATGCAGCAACTCTTACTCTAACCGACTAACAGGGACTAGATGGTCAACACACTTGAGCCATCGAATACTACCATACAAAACATGTTATACTAAGAGCGATTCGGACTGAAACATGCAAGCTTATTGAAACCTGATTTTATCATTCCTTTCCTGACGTAAGTATGAGAGCATCGTGAATGCATGCATGTTAAAGACAATATTATCAGAATTGAGAGCTCAATCCTGCGATATCTCCATATACATAAAAAATAAAAACATTGTACCAGCAGGCACCAAATAATCCAGGGATTTCCATAGTCAACCATGAAAATATGAATGATCAACACTGAACAACAAAAAAAATTGGAGCAAATACATAGATATGCAAATATCTCTCAACAGTGCCAAACTTTAGCACTAACATACTAGGAGAAAAAGAAAAACTTCCATTTATCAAACTAGGCTCTGATACCATGTTAGAATTTGAGCCCAGAAATATAAAGATAGACAACAGTAAGAGATAGTAGAAAAGAAACACGAGACATGCAAAATTATCCTGGGAAAGCTGTTCTAGAATGAAGCGAAAAACCCAGCCACAACAGAAAAATATCATTTTATTATAGTAAATTTCAAGTGTTACAATGTCTTTCGCTTGGTGATATATATATATATATATATATATATAGGAGAGACTCTTCACATTCCAACCAAAGGTCTCTTCAATTCCCAACAATATAACTCTTTACCACAAACACAACTTTTTGTATTTCCATGCCTTAATGCATGATGAATGACATGTCAATTATCATCAGCGTCCTTTTCAGCTAAAGGTGACTATAACGAAATTAATGTCCAGAGATAAAGATTTCTATTGCAGCAACAAACTCCAACAACAGGTGGGAGGTAAACGGTTCAAACAATTGACCTTCCACTTTACTTATAAGAGGCACCGCTTTATTTCAAATATAAGATGATGTGGGTTGGTTTCCGAAAACCACACATGGTTTAGCGGTCAATGCATAAAATAGCATTGAGGAGGTTGCGTGTTCAAAGCTTCCCCTAACAAACTTTTAACAAACAAAACCCCCTTTCTTTTTTCAGCCTGAATATAAAATGGGTGTTTTGTAACCATAAAGAACATAGAATTTTATTGCCCAATATTTGTAATTTTCTCCTCCACATGAAATATTCATTTTCTTGTCACAATAAATGTTAGTAAATACAATCAAATATTGATTATTCATATATTTTATCTCAAAACTAAAATAAATATTACTAATGTGTATTGAAACATATGCAACTTAAAATGGAAAAATGGTATAGAAGTGGAACATGGAAATGAGTATGGTGTATGTGAAGGCTAAAATATGGTATAATTTAGGACATAAAAAGCTCTCATCAGCAAGTACCAACCATACATTCTTTCATTTGATGTACAAACATACAATATCAACACCAATGATAGTCATGTACTACCTTAAAGATTGCTGTTAAGAATTATATTTGGGGATGGAGACACTATGAAAGCTTCTTGAGGTAACTGTAAAATAGCATGGGGAACATTCCCTACTTTTGGTTTTCAGAGTGTTTTTAAAATTAATTTTGAATTTTGAATTGATTTATAGTATGGCACATTTTTTTTCAGTATTATTTGATATTTTCTAAACTTTATCAATAATGATATTTTCTAAACTTCGTCAATAATTCTAACTCGTTATAAGCATTTAAGTATTTTAAACATGTCTTAGTGATTTTAAGTTACATGATCATATTTGAAGGTCTTTAGCCTATTTTGTGTTTTTAATGTTTGATATTCGTCCATTTTGCAAGATCCTGGGCTTGTTATCTTTATCCAGATTTATATGGATCTACTTTATCTCTGAATTATGTTATCTTTGATATTGTCATTTAAACATTTTGTTAATCAATACAATACAGGATATTTAGAAAACAGTGAAAAACTTATGATATTCAGATTTCAAAAATAATGCAATATGATCTCTACTTCAGTTTATTGAATATTGATTTTTGAAGGTATTGATTTTTTGTAACTGTTTGCAGTTATAGCATCCATACAGGAGCTGGTCTAATTGTTCCTAAAATTCAAGAGGATGGAAAGGTAGGAGAGCAATCTACCCAGCAAAGCTCAATAAGCTCAATTGTTTGTTTTTAGGTGAGCTTATTGGAATGTCAAAGCTGATATTAATGAATAATTTCTTATTTTTTGTCATTTGTGGTTAGAAATTATGCATCCAGCCTTTTGTTTTCATATATTGTGTTCCACATCTTGCCCAACATTTTTTTGCCATTCTATGATTTTATTTACAAAGTTTTTCTGAATAAATCTAAGGTTATAAGGTTGATATTTTCATTTTGGATGTTATTGGTTTTGTTTTGGAGACAATTATGAGGCATGGAATATATGATTAGTGTCTTAATTTGTCCTTCCAGGGATAAAACAACATTGAAGGTACAACTTTTCTTCAAATTACAAGTAGCATGTGGCCCCCAAAAAGAAACAATTGTAGAAAAGTGGAACACTTAATCATAAAGGCAATGATGAAGAAACTATGTAGTCAAAGCTATAAAGCTATTGGGAGAGGTCTTAAGTGTTTAAGTGATTTGCATCATGAATAGGCACCCGACTAATGAGCATTTGTCAAAAAAATTATTTGCATAAATTTAAGACTTTAGTCTTTGATATAGTGTTACCCACATTTTGCCTTATATTTTTAAACTTTTTGTGTTGAATGCAAAAGACCCTCAAAGGAGTCTCGAGCCTTGAACTTGAACTTTCTTGGTTCATGGTTCAAAGGTTCAAAGTCATCCCTTGCTTCATTTCGGTTTTTTGTGTCTAGTTTCAGCTTATGTGGAACCCGAACGTCAAACTTGAACCATTGAACCTCTTGGTTCAAGATTCAAAGTTCAATGTTTCATCCTTGCATGTCTTCGTATGTCCGACATGAATTTTTGTGATCGCTAGCTGACCTCGACGCTCTTAAATGAAGTTGAACTTTGTACGTCCTGTCTTGCTAGTTCAAGTTCAAAAGTTCAATTAGGTAAAATTTAGTCAAAGTCATTAGAGTCAGGTCCATTGAGTGCCATGTCCCAATATTATTGGCAAATGGAACTTGAACTCTGAACCAATTATTTCATGGTTCGAAATTTCAAAGTTCACAAGCTTATAGTTGGCCACCCATAAAGACGTGGCATTATGAAAACAACTCAATACCTTCTGAAAAAGGTGAAAGGATATGTATTAAATGGTGATTGAAAAAGGTGATGACAGAATGAGATTTGGTACGTGTGAAGGTAAAGCCGCTCATTAAAGATTATGACACTGTCAAATTGGTACTTTCCCTTATCATTTAGCGAGCATGTTGCCCAGACCTGAGCCATCATAAATCCCTTTTCTGGTAAAGTTGCCATGATTGTATTGTTGGAAATATAGGAGTAACTGAGAGGGGGGGTGAATCAGTGACCACTAAAATAAATCCCAGATCCCTTAGATGTCAACAATGAAATTTAAATTGAGAAAACTGATTGCTGTTGATACTCGGTTAACAAATAGAAAATGCTGTAACTCGATAAACGCAGAGTGTGAATTACTTTTAGCAGATCTTAAAACATTAACAGTAATTAATTTGCAAGCATAAGAGAAATAACATGAACACATGAGACACCAGGATTTAACGTGGAAACCCAATATGGGAAAAACCACCAATATAACTAGTTATTGTTTTTCACTCTTTTGAAGTGAGCCCTGTTAGGAGCCAACAATGAGCTCGGTCGACACTGTCTTCGCAGAGTAAACTTCAGGAATGCTCGGTAGACAAGGAAAACTGTCTTGCTGACCAAGTGAGCTCGGTAAACACTAACTGACAACTGATATGACATTTGTGTGACATCAAAGACAACACACAATTAGACAATTGTATCCAACATGTATGAATGAGGTAAGCTCATTGTGTCTTCCCATTGAGATATATATCAGGACTCACCACAGTGAGGTTCTGGTGTATGTGAACCGCATCACTGTCATGGGAGCCTTAAGAATTGTGCCCAAGGAGTTGTATGAGGATTGGACAATAAGCCTATCATATTTCCAGTTCTTTACAATTACTAAAGACTTCAACAGTGCCAAAGCCAAGAACTAGTTGTTGAAGCCAGGAAAAAGGTGGTTCCTACTTGCCGCGACCTTTAACCAAGAATATCATCAAAAATCAGAAATCGGGGTTATCATCATTTTTTTGAATGGCGTAAAGGGGAATCATCATGCTTTTCTATGGGAAAACTGGATGTGTTACTTTGTTCAGAGTATTCTTGGGGGGGGGGGGGGGGGGGGTAAGTAAATTGACTGGGTAGAGATTATTGTAGACAAGCTTCGTTAGGGGCTTTCACAGGTATTTGGAACTGTTGGTTTTTACATGTCATCTTATCTGTTTTACATTCTGGCCTATTGTAGAGAGTGGGAGGGCTTACCTCACCAAGTCTTGGTTGATAACATGACTATCCATGATTATTATCCTTTGCTGCAAAAGAAATGAACCTTGAAGATTTTTGGAGGGTACAGGACATATTTTTGACTAGACTAGCTTTTGAGTTGCAGGGCAAGGAAAATAAAAGGTTGTCTGAAGAAGCATTTAATTATAATTTCTAGCAATTTCTTTGTCAATTTCCCTAAATTCACATATCTAAGGGTTGGTGAATTTCGGGGGAAATCATTGAAGTTACCCATGTACTATTTGGACAAATATGTGCTAATTGAGATATGTTGACAAGTTGCTGATGTGGACAAAAATTGTAAAGTAAGGAGAGGTTCCAGATTTTTCTTCGCTATTGAATTGGGCCACTTTCGCTGCAAGAGCATTCAAGATGCTTTTAAATTGGATTTTGAATTAAACTATGAACTTGAAGCCCTGCTTGGCCCGACCTAAGTTTGAGAGTAAAAGCTTCTCCCAGTCTCAATTTGAACTAGACCACTCATTTGTCCATGAACCCTAGATGTAAGATTACGTGGCAGATTGCAAGGATGACTTCAAAGTAAGAAAGAGGTGGTGGTCTAGATTCACTTTGAAACAAATTATAGAGTTAAAGTTACCAATGGAGATTTCTGGGATTGAAGAGGTTGAGGACAAAGAAGTAGTGGATCCAAAATCTGTAAAAAATGTTGAAGCCTTCCCTATACCCAAATTAGATTGGGGCAAACCAGAGGAAGATGACCCCCATGCAAGAACTCTTTCTATTGTTAACAGGACTAAGGAATGACTTAAAGAGAAAAGGGAGTTGAATTTGAAGGGAATTGAACAAACCCCCTAGATGGATTCAACTAGTTCTAGTTCAAGATTACCTCCCATACATATTGATGAAATCATACCATGTCCCTTTTTAGGTAATCAAGAACCTGAACCCCCTGTGCAGAAACCAGTTCAAGTTCAAAGTTGACCTTCAGCGCGGATTACCTGTTCACGAAGCCAAAGGAAAAAGGTGCAAGAAATAATTATGGCGGACTGGGTTAAGGAACAAGGCGAAGGTGAACTGGTAGCAAAATCTACAGCGGGAAGTCCTATAGAAGCCATGGATCAAGGGAACAAGCAAACAACTGATGATGCCAACACTTTGAGCTCGCTGGCTGTTGGGAACCCTCAGGGCTCTGAACACCTCAAATCAAAGGCAGCTCCATTGCACCTAATTGGTTCAACTTTTCTGTCAACAAAAAGAGGAGCATAGTGCCTATGATTATTCTGGTAGAAGACATGGTCATCAAGTGTTTAGGTAAAATGCCAAAAAGTGAAAAGCCCAAAGTTAAAGCTATGCTTGAGTTATATGAGAAAAATGGACATTGGGTGGCTGATGTATACAAGCTAGCTAGTGACAAGAGCCAGGATGAAATTCTGCCATAGGACTATACAATCGAAAGAACTAACCTTGGGATCGTGACTAGGGCAGGAGACATGAAAACTTTCAATGCCAGCAATCAAAAGATCGCAACTAGGATTTGGAAAGATTGGAAGGATAAGAGGGACCTAAAGCAATCCATGCGATTGATGGCTTAGTACATTCGTGCACTCCAAAACCATGATACATTAGCCTTGCTAGATGCTACTTTTGTAGTAGATGTTACATCCCCTTTTAATTAGAGGTTTATAGATCAAAGGAAGAGGGATAGATCCGTTGCCAAGGTGTTCAACAATTGGATAAATTTTGTAATGGATGAAGCTAACTATATTTCCAATTTCATTGAAACTAAGGCATGGGCAAACAAGGTGATTGCTGCACTGGAGTTTGAACTCAATGCGTGGGAGGCAGAGAAAGTCAAATAGGATGGAATATATCATCCATATCAGTGAGGTTTAAGTCTACAGTGTGGCCAAATTCTTGACAGAAGAACCCAATGGTGGTGTTAATGCTGATCTCCTGTTTGTGGCGAGGGCCAATTTGGAATGGAGGAATGCGGTTACTGGGTAGGGCTTATTATGAGGTAATTTTTAAATACTTGCTTTATATTAACAAAGACCGAAAGGTCAATTTATACAAAAGAATGAGACCATATTTCCTTAGGAAACGATCATAAAGAATAGAAACATTCTATTCTAGAGAAAGCAAAAAACGAAAGCAAACTAAAGCTTATTAGATATTTACAATAGATAACCATTAACTAATAATGGATGACTTATCTATTATTGTAATACCCTCCCTTAATAGTTAATCTATCTAACATGTCCTCTATATTTGACAAACTTATCAGGACCAAGAGGCTTGGTGAGAGTGTCGGTAGTCTGATCTGTGGTAGGAACATATTGCAAATCTATAGTCCTGTCTTCAACCAGTTGTCGTATGTAATGATAGTGAACATCCACATGCTTGGTTCATTCATTGAAGACTGGATTTTGTGCTAACTTGATAATGCCTTCGTTATCAACAAACATAGTAGTCAGACCTACTGGTGACGTCTGTATATCCTCGAGCATCTGACAAAGCCAAGTAGCTTCACATCCTGCCTTAATAGTCCCTTTGTATTCAGCCTCTGTAGAAGAGAGAGAAACTGCCTGCTGCTTCTTACAGGTCCATGTGACTGCATTGGATCCCAAACTGAACACATATCTAGATGTTGACTTTTTATCATCAACAGAGCCTGCCCAATCCAAATCTTTGAACCCATTGAGCTTATGATTAGAACTTCGAGAGTACAGAAGTCCATAATCTGAAGTGCCCTCCACATAACGAAGCACACACTTTGCTGCCATCCAATGATCAACCTTAGGAGCTATCATAAAGCATGAAATATAGTTGATTGCGAAGCTGATGTCAGGGCTAGTAGCAGAGAGGTAGATGCCTGTATGTAGTATCATCAACGGAAGGAGAATTAGATTTTGCTGATAACTTGAGACCTTTCTTCATAGGTGTAGATGCAGGTTTGCAATACTGCGTTCAAAATTTGTCTAACAAGGCATTGACATATTTGGACTGAGAGATGAATATACCAGAAGACTGTTGCCGAACTTCAACACCTAGGCAATAATGCATGAGCCCAAGGTCAATCATATCAAAAGATTGGGATAGATTCTATTTGATTCCCTGAATCAAAGATACTGAACTGCCAGTGATGATCAAATCATCCTCATAAATAACTAGAAAGATGATGTCACTGTGAGTAGTCTTGATGTACAGATTTGAGTTTGAAGAACTCCTCTTGAAGCCTTGATCACTGAGGTACTTATCAATCTTGATGTACCATGCCCGAGGGGCTTGCTTCAAGCCATAGAGAGCTTTTACCAATCTGAGAACGTGATGGTCTTTACCAGCAACCTTGAAATCAGGAGGCTGCGTCATGTAGACCTCTTCATGGAGATAACCATTCAAGAAAGCACTCTTGACGTTATCTAATGGACCTTCCAGCCAAACTGTGCTTCCATGGATAGGACTAATATGATGGTGCTCATCTTTGTAGTAGGAGCAAAGGTCTCCTCATAATCAATGCCCTGACATTGAGAAAAGCCCTTCACTACTAAACGAGCTTTGTACTTATCCAAAGTAGCATCCGATTTGTATTTCATTTTGTAGATCCATTTGTAGCCAATGGGTTTATTCCCTGGTGGAAGATCAAAAAGGACCCAAGTGTTGTTCTTCAGTAGGCTTTGGTGTTCAGATGTCATGGCATGTTCCCACTCTGGAATCCCTTTAGCCTCAGAATATGTTTGAGGTTCAAACACACTGTGAATGTTGGCCATAAGAGCAAAGTTAACAGAATCTGTAGTTTTACACTTTTTCCGATCAGTTCTCCTATCAATGAGCTCATCATTATGAAGATCAGCAAGTGTCTTAGCCCACCACTTAGGCCGGATAGGAGAATGACCAATAGTAGTACGAGGAGGTGCTTGATTAGCAAGATCCTCATTTGAAGAATCAAGATCAAACTCAGGTAAAGCATCTACAAAGCGAGGTGATCCTGTAGTAGAAGTTAGAGGTGTCTGTACAGGTATCACTGGAATAACTGGAGCTGCAGGAGCTACGGGAGCCCTCCCATTAGGTGGACCTAATGGAAGCTGAACTCCCAAATCATGAGCCATCATAGGTTGGTCTGCTGGATTAGGAATAGGAGAAACTGGCATGAATGGTCCTCGCTGCTCATCAAAGACTACATCATGATCGTATATGAGACGAGATGTCTCAACATCGATCAGGCGGTAGGCTTTGTAAAGACTGCTATATCCAACAAGCATCAGTTTTTGACTCTTGGCATCCAACTTGGTGCGTGAAGCATCAGGGATCCAAACAAAAGCAAGAGAGCCAAAAACCTTCAGGTGATCGATTCTGGGCTTGCGTCCTGACCAAGCCTCTTTCGGAGTTTTACCTTTGACCGCCACTGTGGGTGACCGGTTCAACAGATAAACTGCAGTGTTAACTGCTTCTGCCTAAAACTGCTTTGGAACATGTCTGTGTTCGAGCATGGAATGAACCATCTCTGTGATTGTCCTATTCTGACGTTCCGTGATTGTCCTGTTCCGATGTTCAACTAAATTGTTTAGTTGTGGTGTGTGGGGTGTGGTTAACTAGTATTTGATGCCACGTGTATCCAAGAAGCTGGAGAAAGCATTAGAACAAAATTTCCCCCCCCATTGTCTAATCTAAGAGTAATAAAATATTTCCTAGACTTTTTTTCAACTAAGGGTTTAAACTTCTGAAATATAGGAAATGCATCAAATGTCTTTTTAGGGAAAATATACCCACATTTTTCTATTGAAATCATCAACAAACAATAGAAAATACCTGGACCCAAGAATAGAAGGAGTCGCCATAGGGCTGCAGATATCGGCATGAACAAGCTAAAGTACTTGAGAAGCTTGCCACGAATCACTATTGGTGAAAGGTTTGCGATGTTGCTTCCCAGCCTGGCATGCGTCACAAACTCCAAGCCGTTGAGTCTGAATCTCTGGCAATCCAAGAACAAGCTCATCTCGAGCAAGCTGTGAGAGAATGCACATTTAAGTGCCTATATCGTTGGTGCCAAATTGTGTTGATAGAAGATCGCTGAGCAGCCATAGCTAAGTCCTGAGAATCACCAAGTCTGAAAAGACCATGATCCTCAAGACCCATTGCAACAGTAGACTTAGTCGCCCGATTAGTGATGGTGGACTGATGTGAACTAGAGGTGACTGCCAAGTGTGGAGAATGTCGCAATAACTGACTGACAGAGAGTAGATTTATTTCCATCCCTAGAACATAGTACACATCAAGGAATATGAGATTCCTCTTAGCAGAGTGAATTTGAATGTTGCCTTTACTGACATCCGTGTACTCTTCTCTGCCACAAAAAATAACAGAATTTGAATAAGGCTGGTAGTCAGTAAACCAGTCTCTGCAGTGAGTGAAATGACGAGAGGCACCTGAATCAATGTACTAGGCAGATGACTTCACATGATCTGTAGGTCTTTTAGCCATGAAGGCGTAAAAGGCAAATTCTACCTGTTTAGTGTGCTCTGCATTGTTCGCTTTGGGCTGCAAACCTAATTGGTTAGACTGTGCTGCTAAGCGTTTTGAACATTCAACCTTCATGTGACCAAACTTGTGGCAGTATTTGCATTGAATGTTCTTTTTGGAACCATTTGATGTTGGAGCAGAAGACTTCTTCTGAGATGGTTGCTGAAACTTGCCCTTATTTTTTTGAAAGGATTTCGCAGCAAAGGATTGCTCTGTGGAGGTGGAACTGGAGCTGCTATCGAATTGTTGTTTCCACCGATCTTGCTGAAGCAGCAATGTGCAGAGATCAGTGAACTTCAAATCAACACTAGTAGATGTGATGTTGAGAGTCTCGATAAAATGCTCATAGGATTTTGGTAAACTCTAAAGAGTGATAACTACAATATCCTCCTCCATCTTGCGACCAATGGTAAGTAACTAATCACGGATTTCCTAAATTCGATTCAGGTGTGCCTGGAGTGAGGTGCGCTCATCTATGACAATAGAAAACAGAGTGTTTTTCATAAAGAAGGCTCTCATTTTGTCAGAAGTCTCATGAAGACCTTTGAGATGTGTCTAGATTTCGACAGCTGTCTTGTCGGATGGAATCTGAGAAAGTTGATCACTAGCCATAGAAAAATTTGAGAACTATCACTACCTCTCAATTATTCAGATTCCATGTATCTTGATCAGGACCCGGAGAAGTGGGACGCTTCGTAACACCTAAAACAAGTTGATCGTTGTTCTGATATTCAAAAATTGTAATGATGCGCTGCTTTCAAGTGCCGTAATTGCGACCATTGAATTTGGAGTTATGCTTGAGTAGAATGTTTGTCAGAGATGTCATGGCACGTTTTTCAATGGAAAACTATGAAAATTTGTGAAGGCACGTTCTTCAAGGCAAAAATACGGATGACAGACCCAAAAGAGAGCTCAGAAAACCCAAAAGGAATATGTTGTCGGTTTCTTGATCCACTGGCTCGAAAATCGAGGCATCAAGAAAAACAGACGACAACCCAGTTGAGCTCTTGAAAAACCCATCAAGAGTTTGGAATCAAATAATTTTTCTGACCCCAAAAATTAGGGTTTTAGGCAAAACCCTAATCGTTGGCTTGGAAGGTCGATGCTGCAAAAAAAAATGGTGGATTTTGGATAAGAGGACACCCAAAAAGGAAGATTTTGATGGCAAAGAAAGTCGAGAGGGCTGGTTAGTCAAAAAATGACCTTGTAGCAATGATCACAACAAAAAAACTAGTTGTTTTCCAGCGCTTTCGGCTCAAAAAAATAAAAAACCCGTCAGTTTTTTTGTAGATGTTTTTTTTTGTAAACTTTTGCTGTCGAATCTGACCATGGAACAAGGCGTGAGCAATCACGAATTTGGCGAGCATAGAACTAGAGATGTGCAGGCCATGAATCTCCCAAAAACGACCCTAAACAAACCCGCGATTTTCCAACAAACAAACCCGTGATTTTCCAAGTCCTCAGACCAAAAAAAAGTAGAAAAAAACGCGTTTTGAAGTCACGGTTAGGGCAAACTGGTCTTCGATTTTTCTAGCTAGAATCTCAGAATAATTTAAAAAATTGGCTCTGATAATTTCGGAAAGGAAATTATAATTTTGGAAAAAATTAACAAATATGCTTGGATACGACATTACAAGGTAATTGGTAAATACTTGCATTATATTAACAGAGACCAAAAGGTAAATTTATACAAAAGAATGAGACGATTTTTCCTTAGGAAACGATCGTAAAGAATAGAAACATTCTATTCTAGAGAAGGCAAGAAACGAAAGCAAACTAAAGCTTGTTAGATATATACAATAGATAACCATTAACTAATAATAGACTACTTATGTAACATACCAATTTTTCATAACCGTTGTAAAACAATATTTATCTGACAACAAAAACCCTTTCACAAGACTATGAACTCATTTAACTAACTATAACTAGAAAGAATTAATTGCTATCTAATCTATTGGATCTTAACATCAACGGATGTAAGGAATTAAATAAATGATTTCTTATCATTAAAATCAATCTAACATGCTCAACTGAAAATAAAGAAACAACTACTATTCTTTAACATGCATATATTTGTACGCTACTTATTTAAGCTTTCATGATTTTAAAAGAAAATGTGCAAAGAACATACAGTTATGAGGAAGAAAATCTCTTCGTCTTATTCTTCAAGCCTCGGCTTTGGTGAGAGAAGAAACATTGACATAGGCTTGACCTTCCAACCGTGGACCATTACTTATCCCCACACATCCTAACTTAATACAACGACCCTCCCTACCTCGTGATTGGGCTTGAGATGTTCTTAAGTCCAGCCATCTGAGTAATCAGGTGGTTTGAGTGTCCCAACAATTATTCTCCAAAATAACTGAAGCAACTGGACAAACAAAAAAAAAATCACATGTTCGACACATTTGCCCATTTCTACCCTGGCCAAGGATTTCATATTGGGTCTGTAAACCCGATCTCCACCACTCGACTTGACAATTGTTTTCATCATTGGGACATGCATGAGCTATTATATATGTTTGTTTCGTAGTTATCTGATTTATATTTTGATTCTTGCAGGTAATTCATCACCTCTTCACCATTTATGGGTTCCTGCTGGTGTGTCCTAGGTGCATAAGAGATTGTACCCTCTTTATCTCGATTTCACCTCTTCACCATCAATGGCATCACTGCCGGTGAATTCCTCGGTGTTTTGTATATCATGATGTTATTCACACTTTTACATAAGATATAAAAAGAAAAATAGATAAATCAAATGGGAACATTGTCTTATGGATATCATTATAGTTTCCACCTTTCTTATTTATGACTGTGTCAAACTTATGGATTATATTATTGCTGGAAACATGATAATAGACCCTGTGCTGATTCGACTATGAGTCTACAATTTGCACATATTACCCATTCAACATTACATTTATTGGACGACAACATTAACAATAAGACAGAACACTGACTTAGGAAAATAGTAAATGAAGGAAAGGTAACCAGACTGTATATGCAAAGAAGGGTGGTTTGATGTAACTCACGTGACCTATTGCCATGAACTCTCTCTTCTACCGCGGCCGGGAATGATGTCCTCCCATGTTATTTCTTGCTCTAAACTCGTCGAAGAACAAGAATGTGGATGAGGAGATAGACAAAATGCAGACTATGTGATTGATAAGGGTCAGAATCACTCTATTTGCTCAAACACGAATTCAAGTGATTGGAAAGGTAGCCGAAAATTTTAGGGAGAAGAATGAATCGAAAATGATCCTAGGTGCTCTTTTAAAAAGGCCGGTTTAACTCTTCGGCTGCCTTTGGTTATCAAGAAGGCTGTTTGAATGACTCATAAATTCGAATTATAAAAAAAAAAAGGAAGGAATAAGAGGGAAAGGACTAAGGAGGTGAAGAGTCTTTTATTTAATTATTATTGTGCACTCATTTATATGTTCATGTGTACGTATTGATTAAGTGACATCTTTAAATTATAAACTTATAATTTATTGGTGTCACCGCATTTTTATATACATATGTTCGTATTTGAGGGTGTAAAATAATGGTTAAATAATAAATTCAAATAATAAATCTTCAAAGATATGAATTATATTTTTAATTTATATTATTTTAAATTTATATTATATTGTTTTTCTAATAGCTCATGTGGTCCTATAATGCATCATGTTGTCAAGTCTTAGTATCCTTATCAGGGTAGTCTTAGGTCAAACCTATCGATCCTGATGACTGGACCAATCGACCATCCCCTTCCGATGAGCCCATTTAGGAATGCTTCCCGTCTCTTCAGTCTTCTTCCTGTAATCACCCAAACAAAACATTCTCGCCAAGACATTAGTTCAAAGATATCTTAATCATTAATTAAAAAACCATTGTCGATCATCTAGCGACAGTTATAGATTTCATCAATGTCTACAATAACTAACCCATTTCACATGATCAAGAATGAAATAACTCATCATCAGTTGATACAATGTAAATTAACTAACTCGCTTCACATGATTAGGAAAGAAATAAATTGATACAACGTCTATAATTAACTAACTCACTTGACATGATTAGGAAAGAAATAAATTGATAAAATGTTTGTAATTAACTCACTTGACTTAACTAACAGCTATGATCAATTTTAAAACTTAGGGCGGAATTTTGGATGTAACAACTTATCTATTATTGTAATAGGGCTTAGATAAATCTTCAGAGCTCTTAAAGGAAATGAAGTGCCTCATGTAGATCTTGGATAATGACATCAAATGCATTGATGTCAGGGTAATGGAGAATGAGAATCAAATTGATTGAGGGACTAAGGAAATATTGAATTCTTGCAAGGATTAGATGAAAATTATGAAGATAATAAGAGAAATTTTAGTGAAAGATTTCACTACCATCGCCCAAGCTAACTCCATGATGATCATTTGCAGAGACCATCTAGATGCACATGAGAGGTAAATGGACTACGTTCATAGGGTAAAGGACATATGCAAGTTGAGATTGGAGCACCTTGGAGTCTGACAATCTAAAGTGTTGATCAGATTCATGGCTGCACACAAGGAGTGGAAAGAAGTAGGTGGAGGTCTTGCCGTGAACCAGGATGAATTGGTCAATACTCCTACCATAGCTGGCAATTTAGATAGGGATTTAGAGGCCACTAGCCGATAGAGTGCTTCTTTCTTTAGTTAGTTGTTTTAAAAGGTGATCTGTAAACTAGGATTTACAATTTTCTAGCTTAATCCAAATTGCAGATTTGATTCCTGATCCAGGCAGTAAATGCGTGGTTATATATCTTAAAGCATTGAAATTACAAGGAGATTTATGCATTAAACACTTAAAATTAACAATGTGTTAAATAACATAAAATAAAGAACATAACTAAAAATGAAATGAGAGAAGTAAGAAAGAGATGGAAGAGACACAAACAATTTGATACGGAGTTCGTCCGGGTAGGACTACGTCTCCGGGTCCACTTCTCAATTCGAGGACCGCTTTATTAATGTCGCTAGGCAAAACACGCCTTCTTACAACATCCAAGCTTCAACCTTTACAGTCTCTCTCTTTCACACTTGAAGATAATAACTTCGTGCTTACAATAATCTCTCACCTACAAACTCTCTCAAGAATTACAAAACTTCCCCAAATTCTCCCAAGAGCAATTTTTTTCCTTCCAAGCTAATTGTCCATCTCTTCTAAATTCCCCTCCTTTTATACATAAAATTTCCCTTATTTGGTCTAAAACCAAATAACAAAATTTACAACCATATCCCCATTTTAAAATAACAAGTAACTTCATTTTTGGCTTTTATAATTATAAGCCTTACAAAAAAAACGATAATAAGGCTAACACCTCCATAATTTTAGGGAACATAATGACAAAATATTTTAAGAGGAAGTTTGTATAAAACAACTTCCCGTGAAAATTCTAAATTATATTTGGACTTGTTTTCCTAATATAATTTAAAATTCCTCCAAAATTTCTAATGACATAATGATGACATCATCAATATATATATTTTTTTCCAAACTTTGAATGATGATAACTTTCACATATGTACTCTGATTTTGATGAAACAAAGACCATTGGAAAGCTCTCATTGGGCTCTTCATTTTGAAATCCATTGTTGACCACTTTTGAGATGGTCTGATTTCGACCCTTATCTAGCTCTCTAGTTTGCTTGTTGACCTAAACTTTGACCGAGCATAACTTTTACATATGAGCTCTTTTTTAACCCGTTCAAGTTGCATTTGGTTCTATTCTCTGAGCTCTTTGTAGTGATACTAAATTTGAGAGATTATGAGACTGTTGAATTTTTGGCCTTTTGGATCCACCTGGATCAAAAGGTTAGGCAAAATTAATGACAGTTTACCAATTTCTTGAGTTGTCGGTTATCAAAACTGAATTTAGAAGCCTTGCGTGGCTATTTTAGGATGTTTCTAAGACATTGAAAGGGTTGACTCTCTGTTTGGACAGAAAAACTTATGTTTTAGTGTTTTGCTTTGAATCTGTTTGCAAATATATACGATGCAATAGAAATATGAAATCCTATGGTTCTATATTTGAATCATTTGAATAGTAAATCTTTTGGTGTGTGAATGCATATTGTTTGTCTTCCTATGGAAATGAACGATGTATGAAGTTGGTTCTCTCTTCATTGTATGATATTCTTCTATCCAAAGTATCATAGAGTAGTGATTTGAGTTAACAGATTTTGATAATTTCATTTTCGTAATTAGTCATGTGGCTTATTATTATAGCGAGGTTTGAATGGTTCTTTAATTTGCATATTCTCTTTATTTTTATGAGTTGAATGTTATTGCCTTATACTTTCTGGTTAAAAGTACCATTTTAAGTAATTTATTCATAATAAGAGTTAATTGCAAAATCTTTTACGTAAGCGAGTTGCATCTTGTAAATGCAAAGAGATTGCTAGTAAAGGGACTCATTTGTTGGTGTATTAGTTTTTCTTAATATTGGGAATAGAGTTGTGAGTTAATCGAGATTGCAAAAGGGGAAAAACTATTCACAACATATAGCTTGAGAGATATTCCTTTATGGCAAAATTGATAGATTTAGGTGAGGGAATTTGTCTTGATCTTGGGAGGAGCCCACCCACACTATTGGGAGAATGCAGCCGAATATTGAGCAGATGGTGACCAACCCATTTGTCACCCAACCAATCATGATCAGCTAATTAGCTATCTATCTAGAGGCTAGGAAGGCCACTTGTGATAGGTTTGCGGGCATAGTTAGAGTGGTACGATGTTAGGAGTAAGCGGTGCTGATTTGGTGGAAAATGCTAGTTGTACGAACCGTTCAACAATATCATAGATTGCGATTGTGAAGGTGTTAGTCGCACGTGTCTTGAGGATAGGTTATCCATATGGAAGTAGTTAGTGGCATGCGAGAACATTACAATGGTATCAGATTTGGAAATTTTGCTAGCCTGTTGGGTAGTGGATGTAGGTGTACAACAGTAGGAGGTACCGTTTTGTTGACCGAATGGGGGAACCTCAGGATCCTAGGCATTTTATGTTTATATGTTGATGATATGCTTGTAGTCAGGTCTAATGTGGATCACATTAAGGGGCTGAAACGCCACTTAGCACATGCATTTGCTATGAAAGATTTGGGGGCAACAAAACAAATCCTTGGTATGAAGATTTGCAGAGATAGGAAGAACAGGAAATTGATTTTATCTCAAGCTGATTATTTTGAGAAGGTGTTGCAATGTTTTTCTATAGAGAATGCTAAAACTATCGGCACACCTTTACCTGGTCATTTGAAGTTGACTAAGGAGATGTGTCCAAGACACAAGAAGAGGAGGATAAGATGTCCAAGGTACCCTATGCTTCAACTGTAGGAAACTTGATGTATGCTATGGTATGTAGAAGGCCAGATGTTGCACAGGAAGTGGGAGTCGTTAGTAGGTATATGAGTCATCCAGGAATTGAGCATTGGAATGCAGTCAAATGGATTCTCAGATATTTGAGAGGAACATCTAGTAAGTGTTTACACTTTGGGGGCTCTACTACTAACTTACAGGGCTATGTTGACTCAGATTTAGCAAGGGATATTGATACCAGGTGGAGTACTATAGGTTATGTATTTATTGTTGGTGGGGCAGTAGTGAGTTGGGTTTCTAGGTTACATAAGGTTAATGCTTTATCCACTACAGAGGCAACCAAGGAGATGATATGGCTTCAATTCTTCATGGAAGAGTTGGGACACCCTTAGAAGGATAATTATTTGTTTACAGATAGTCAGGGTGCCATTCATCTTGCGAAGAATTCAGCTCTGCATTCAAAGACAAAACACATAGTTATGGTATCATTTCATTTGGTCAGTTTTGGATGATGAACAGTTAAAGCTGGACAAGATACATACAGATGATAATCTAGCGGATATGTTTACCAAGGTAGTAACAAGGGAGAAGCTGAATTCCTTTTTTGCTTCGGTTTGTCTTTTAGACTGAATAGAATAAAAAAACAACAGAGTCCAGGGTGGTTTGATATTCCAGTGGGAGCTATAGGTTTAGCAATGCTATGATCAGTCACCAAGTGGGAGGTTATTATTGTGGAGTCTGATCAGTCTCCAAGTGGGAGATTGTTGTAATGTGGAGTCTAATTAGACTCAGGTTTATTTGGTGCAGTTTTCTCCCCAAACTATTTCCACGAGGATTTGGGGACAGCACCCTTACGGGGTCTTGGGGCAACGCCCTAGGTGTGCTCCCTGTCGCAGTACAGGATTGGGTCAAAGGGGCAATGCCCAAAGCCAAAAATGACCTTATATTGTAAAAGGTGTTGGCTGCTATTTTTTCCATTGGACGGCTTATTCTAGCCCTAATTTTGAAAGCGGCAAAAGCTTGTATAAAAAGGCTTAGGGTTAGGAATTTCATAATGTAATGGTGATATTGTAGCTTCTTTCGGTGGTATTGAGCTGTAAGGGATTGTGGATCATAATCACTGGATAATAATAATATTGGACTTGCTGTTGGTGGACATAGCCTAGGGACTGGGTGAACTACGTTAAATCTTGGTGTCTTGTGTTCTCTTTTGTGTGATCTATTATTTTCTAATATTGGTTATATTTGCATGTAACTGTTATTTTTGTTTGAAGTTTAATCCTAACAGAGGTGATGACCAATGAAAAAGAGAAGTATGATGAAATTGAGCTTGAAGGAGATGGTCAACAAGCTTTGAAGGAGGCTAACGTAAACCATCCATAGAGCATTGCCACACTGGTGCAACAAGGAGGCACCATTGCGACACTTGTTGGTACTCCTATGTGCAGTATATTTTGTGTATGAGGTACACCCTAGGGGTAGCGGGTCATAGTCGTGCTTGACAGTGGGGCCACTCTCAACTTCATCAACTCGTGAATGGTGTACTGAAGGAGTTTACGAATAGAGGGACGCAGTATTTGAAGTTAAGATGGGGGCAAGAAATCTCTTGTAATGTACTCATTGGGTTTCGCAACTGAGCATCACCATGGAAAACTACACATTGACAAATGGCCTCCTTTTAGTAGATCTGGATGACACAAATGTCATATTGGGCATCTAATGGATGGAGACTCGATGAGTACACACAGAGCGTCAAGAAGATGGAGTTATCTTTTGAATAGATGGCAAAAAGGTGGTGTTGATGGGGATGTCAAATGGCAATGCGATGAATGGAGGCAATTTTCAAATATGATAATGTAGTATGGGCGACACATTGCTTAGTCTCAACAAAATCTATACATGGGCGGAAAATTCACTACTAGGGAGAGAAGCCTTAGGCAGTGTTGGATAAGCATAGTTCGGTCCTCACCTATGTTCCTCCTAGCATACCTTCGCACTATGGCTTTAAGTACACCATCGAGTTGGAGGAAGGAGCCAAATCTGTCATCACCATGCCTTACCACGATCCTAAGAAGTTTAACGATGAGATGGAGAAGACGATCCAGGAACTCCTCTACAAAATGATGCATCGGGTTTAATTCCAATCGCTTTGCATCATCAATAGTGTTAGTAAAGAAGGATGTATCCCTTTAGATGTGTGTGTCTTTTGTGCGTTTGATGAAAAGACCATAGAAAATAGAAACCCCATCCCTAGGATCGATGAGTGGTTGGACGAATTACACAACACAATCTATTTCTCCAACATTGATCTCTACTTTAGATTCCATCAGCTTTGGATGAGGAAGAAAGATGTGGAGAAGTCATCATTCATTGCTATTACTGATACTATGAGTTCTTGATCATGGTGTTTGGGTTGACCTATGCTCTAGCCACCTTCGAGTCCTGCATGAACCACATCTTTAACAAGCAACTATGCAAGTTCCTGTAGGTGTTTTTCAATAGCTCACTCATCTACAAGAAGATGTAGGAAGAACATATGAGGCATTTGGACAAAGGACTAGGGATCATGGAGTCACAATCATTTTTTCCCAAGAGGTCAAAATGTGAGTTTGGAATTATGAAGATATTGTACTTGGGATAGATTATTAGTGCCAAGGGGTTTAAGCACATAGGAGAATATTCAGGCCATTCTGGACCAGCCGACTGGTTCCCAAGACTCTCTTGGAGTTATGTAGATTCTTCAGATTGTGTAGTTATTATAGAAGGTTTGTGAAAAGGGTTTTCACAACTCTGTGCACCACTGTTAGAGCTAACACCTTTGACAAGTCGAAGGAAATCATGGGTTCTTGTTCGATCTTAGTGCTACCAAACTTCACTTGCCCCTTCGTCTTTGACTATGACGCATCAAGAGAAGGTATTGGGGTGGTGTTAATGTAGGACCATCACCCCAATGCATCTGGGAGTGGAGTGACTGTACTCTATTTACTACAAGGAGATGATTGCCATAATGCATGCATTGACAAAGTTTCAATAGTAGCTTGTTGAGAAAAAATTATCATGTGAACAAATGACCACAACTTGGGATATTCCTTGGAGTAGAAGGATTTGAATGAACGTTAATAAAAGTAGGTCAGGAAAATCTATAAGCATTTGCTTTTTCATATTGAGTACGTGAAGGGAAAGAATAATGTGGAAGTTGGTGCCCCATCAAGAAAATCTTCCATATGTTCTGTATCTCAGATTTCGGTCAATTGGAAGGCATATTAGTTGGTTGAATACTCCATGAATACAGTCATGTGCCAACTGATGGATGGTCAAATGCAGGATGACAAATACAAGGTGGTGGATGACATCATTTACTACAAGGGAAAAATCTATATGGTACCCTTATTCAAGATGAAGGAATTTATACTATAAAAAACACAAAACTCACCATTGACCGAACACTTGGGATGCCTGAAGACCTATAGAAAAATCCAAGAAGGTTATCGTGGAAGGACCTTAAGAATGACTTACTGCAATTTGTGTAGGAATGCTCTACTTGTGTGGAGAATGAAGTCGAGCACACCTTACCTGTGGGATTGCTTCAACTGTTGCCAATCAATGACTAGAAGTAGGACACCATCTTGATGGACTTTATTACGAGGCTTGCCTAAGTGCAAGTGAGGGGTTGCATCTTTGTCATGGTGGATTGTTTGACCAAATATGCCCATTTCTTTGCCATCTCCATTATATACCAGACAACTCAAGTGGTCAACTTGTTCTTCTATGAGGTATTACACTTGCATGGCCTTGCGTGGAACATAGTGAATGATAGGGATATCCACTTTCTTAGCACCTTTTGGATGGAGTTATTTTAGTTGGCAAGAACAAAGTTATTGCCGAGTGCAAGCTACCATTTGCAGATGGATGGTCAGTCGAAGATTGTTAACAAATGGTTGGAGGGTTTATCTTAGGAACTATGTTTCAGCTCAATAGAAGATGTGGGTCCATTGGTTACACTTGGGAGAACATTGTCACAACACCACATATTACATGGTGATTGGTATGACACTCTCAAAGTGTTGTATGGTTATGGGCCTTCATTATTCATGGATATAGTGTTGGGGGATAGTCGCGCACTGTGGGCCAAGGACTAACTCCAAGAAAGCCTAGATATCTCGAGATCTCTCAAAGACAACCAAGAAAGAGCACAGTTTCAGCAAAAGATGTATGCTAACTGACTCAAGGTTGAGCAAAGTTTAGAGGTAGGCGATATGGCATACCTTCAACTTCAAATGTATTGATAATCCTCCTTGAAGACATGCGGTAAGGAAAATTTGAAGTTGCGCTTCTATGTACACTTCAAAGTGGTTTAGAGGGTGGGCAAAGTTTCCTATGAGTCGGAACTTCCTGAGGGAGTCAGATTTACAATGTCTTTCATGTGTCGTGCCTCAAGAAGGTCATCGGACAGTGTGTCGTAGTGTCAAAGGAATCGCCACCCATTGGCAAAGAGGGGAACTAATTCTGACATTGATTGAGATCATTGACGCTAAAGAGAAGAAGCTAAGATCGTGCACCATCAAGGAATTCTTAGTGCGATGGAAGGACTCGTCAATTGAGGATGCCAGGCGAATAGATTCTGGAGCATCCAAGTCTACATTTGAGGACAAGCAAATCTTGAACTGGGAGGATTGTAATGTCCCCCATATTATTAAATTATTTAATTTAATAATTATGTATGGCCCAAAATTAATATTATTACTATCCCTCGAGCCCTTCTTACTTTATTGTCAGTATTGTTTTGTCCATGGTGACACATTTGTGATCCTTTGGGAAGTTTTCTAGAGCCATATATAAGGCTGGGTTAATTATTGTTCTAGGTATGCGAATTTGGTGTTTTCTTTGTATGTGCAAATTTTTGTTGGAGTTCTGTTGTCTGCTATTTTGGAGGTGAAAGATCCTCCCTACTTGGCAGCCGTAATTTCAATTGGAGTAACTCCTTACCCTATTCTGCTGTTTGTCCAAGACTAATGTAATATGAAGGCTATTATTATTGAATTTGAAGTTCTACTTGCATTGGCGAACCTTGTAAAAATCTCTAGCGATTCAATGACTATCGCTTTGGTGTTCATTCTTGTGCCAAACTGTGTCAATGTAATTGTATTACATGACATAATATATATGTGTTTTCCTTCATACCATAATATTGGAGTTGTCTGCGCACGAAGAAAAGTTGTTGAAGAAGAATCAACAACTGTAGATTCCACACAGAAAAAGAGCAATCGAGGCTGTATCACCTTTGGACCATACACAAGGCAAGAGGAAGTGATTGTATGGTCACGCTCTCACTATTCGAGTGTCATAGTGCCATTGTACGATGGTTTGACTGCCATGAGTCCATACACCAAGCCGTACGAAGGAGCTTGCATCTGCTATGCTGCATGATGTTGTGAGTAAGTAGTGCCAATTTGGTGGGCAAGGCTAGCCCTATAGGCTGTATGACAATATCATAGATTGCTGTTGTGAAGGTGCCAATTGCATAGGTGTCTAGAGGATAGGTTTTCTATATGAAAGTCAGTGTCATGCGAGAGCATTACATCTTCCTCACTTTGAAACAAAGTTGATAGGACTTAATTAAATTGAACTGGGGACTTAATTAAAATGAACTGGTTTTACAACTCTTTGGTGAATTTCAAATTCATATTCATTTAACCATTCTTGTGTTTCAATGTGGACTGTTGGTTTTAAATTTTGTGGGCTGGATCAATTGTGACCACAAGATTTGACTTGATTCAAATATCTTTTTCTTGGAGGATGCGATACATTAAGAGGTATTGACCAATCAGGATTTGCCAAGCAACTAACCACTTTACAAGTCATAATTATGAGGCCCGAAATGTGAGTAACTTCATTTGAACACGAGGGACACATGTCACCTTGTGCATAAATAGAACACATGTCACCTTGTGCATAAATAGAACGAAGACCAAATTTTTATTTATTCTACTCTTCAGTCCAGACCGACATAATTTTATCATTTAGGTGTCTTTAGAATCCAACATTGTGGAGGACAATTTGGAGGGTTGAATAATAGTGGTCTCCCTTTTACCCTTTTCATAACTAGTAAGAAGAATTTAGCTTTCTTCCATAAAAGCTCAAGTGCACATTTTAAGTTTGCTCTTAGAATTTCACAATGCTCTTGCAATTGGTTTCTTTTCAGGGCCTTTTAAATCGCTATCCGTCCAGTTTACACACGCTTCTTTTATTAGGAGGGCAGGCTTTGGGCTCTTGTAAAGCCTTTCAAAGCAGTTACTGTTTTCCCTAGACTTGGGATTAGAGATGATAGTGTTACTTCGCTTTTTTTTTTTTTTGGTATTTTCTACGAATTCTTCAAAGATAATATCATCTTAATATCTCCATCACATTCATATTGTTTTAGTCACCAACATTAGTACATTAGTACTGCACCTATATTTTTCTGCATTCTGTGCAATACTTTAGAGTCTTGAGCAATATCATTTGCCTTGCAATCATTATCCTCTGTTAGGGTTCATTCCTCCTACCCCCTCCTTCCCCCTTCCCTCCCCCACCAAAAAAAAAGAAAAAAATCTGATGTAAATTTGATCTCCACTTCATTAGATCTTTTTGTCATTTGGTCGGGACAAGGCTGATATAACAAAGCATATCAGAGAGGAGTATGTTTTCCTACAAGGGCTTCCTCCATGTCTCTTTTATCACAACTTCCTCTTCCATCTTTTCTTGGGCAATTTGAAATATTTTATTTAGAAGGATTTAATTTTTTCAATATTCGAGAGCAATCTTTTCTTTGTTGTAAAGTGTAATGTCTCCAATCAGACAACTGTAGGAAATAGATGAGATGTCAAAAATGTGCAAGTTGAAACTATAATCAAATGACGAATGTAGATGTCAAAGCCTAGCTGATTAACAATGATGAAATACTCCAAACCCTTATAAATTAAGTTTATATTCCGAATAACAAATTCAAAGCCTATGAAGTGCCAGCATCCATACTCAAATGCAATATAAACAAAAGATTTGAATTATTTGTCAAACACATCAAATGCGACTGATTTTTTATGAACAACAGATATAAATCCTAAGATATCAAATATGCCCATCTTTGAATCATGAAGAGCTTGGAATAATTATGACAGCGATGTTTCACATCAAAATATAACAGACATAAACCCTAGGGTTTGAAGCTGATCTGTACATAATTGTAGTTGTTGGAATTTTTACAAGTGCTGATGAAATGAATTGGAAACACAATTTGAGGATTGTATATGATTAGTGTCCACTCACTACATGCTGTACAATTGTACAGATAGTGTATCATATTGATTATTGGCTGTTGATAGAGAACACACAATAAATGCTAATCTTACTGTGCTAGTAGAACAATTTACAAGGTTGGAAACCATATGTTAGTGACTTCCATGATTGAGAATGACCTTGAAACATGCAGATCTGAACTTATTTTGCTGATTCCAACCGTAGCCCAACATTACTATGACCCCAGATTGCTAGGCAATCCTCGATATGATGTTGGTACTTCCAAATATAGTGAATAATGATGGTGAACAACAGCATGTATTGTCATGTCCCCATTTTCGGAGGCAGTCTGATTTAATTAATTTAATTAATTTGGTTGTCCAAAATAATGAATATTTTATGAGGACGGCTAATTAATTATTTTAATTAAATATATAAGTGATATTAAGTTAATTATTTATAAAGTTATCAAATAAATAAATATTAAAAGATAACTTTATATTTAATTAATTTAATAAAGTGACTTGAATTATAAAATATTTTATAAAGTCACTTAATAGATAAATTAAAATAATGTTCTAGAAGCTACTGGAGAAAATGGAGAGAAAAGAATAAATAGGCACCCCGGGGCTCCATTCGAATCAAGCGGTTGTTTATTTTCTCTTGTTATCAGATTGTGATTCAATCACATGTGCATTGTGGAACCTAGGGTTTCTGCAATTGTCACAACTGGCCATTGAGAACGATAACTCTCACTTGGTACGCAATTTTGAGGGTGTGAAATATCATCTGAATTATTGCAGATTGGAGGTGACGTTTCAGTCATTTCATCAGGGGCAGAATCTGTGGCTTAAGGCCAAAATTTTGGAGGATCATTCTGAGAATTGAGATTCGAAGATATAAGCTATTCACAAGGTTTTACAGGATTAGTTGGCAAGAGGAGTAAGGCGACTTCTTCAGCATTCTATATGGAAAGTTGCAGTATGAACAGATCGGGAATAGAAGACGAGTTCCAGAGCCAACCTTCCAGCAGCATTTTCATATATCATTAGGGCCGAACCTGGGCCGAAGGCAATTGCAAAGATCATTTATGGTGAAGCACTTATGAACAACGATTGCACTAACATGCATTATCAGGCCGGCCAAAGCTAGGGACATTCGCTGCACAACTATATCAGTGGTCGGGTGTATTACTGGCTTGATGCCTGCAGCTACTCCTGGTTTTTTCTATGACTTGATTTGGGAACTCAATCATAGCAGACATCCAAGAAAGTGGGATTTAATCTACCCGAACAGGGCGTCATTCATCAAGACATTTTCGTCATTGGAGGGCCGGTGAATATCAAAAGGGCAAAGCAATCGCAAGTGCCGGAATCATCTCTTGGCGGAAGATTGAAGAAGGGCACGCGATACAGTTCGGGTGCACTGTCACAGGTCGCGATTTTAATAATAATCACCTACAACATGTCGGGAATCAGTCCGAAAATCCATCTCTGGTTCCAATCATAAAATCGTAGGTGACAGAGATAAGAATTACAGAGGGCAGAGGCGCATTTGGTTTCCCTATCGGCTTCACTTTTCCTTGCAACCTGCGGACTCAACTTCCGTCAGTGTGGGCACCTTAGCAAGTAGCGATTTGATTTTAAATACTCATGGTCGGGTTCCAATCACATCACAGGCGTCAAGAAATAATGTAACCGGGCGGAGGAGCAATGATCCATTGAATAGTTGGAGAGAACCCAGTATTCCGACCAAGCTTAGCTTTCTAAGGCAGATTGTATAATAGGAGAGACGACACCACATCCAGTCTGTGAAGATAGTCAGCTTTGGATCAACTCTTGCATTATTCGATTATCAGGTTCCTTTCATTGCTCAGTTGTAATTTTTCAGACTCAGTTATTATCCATTTGATTGTTAATAAAACGAGTTTGCTATGACCATATTACTTGCAACTGAATCACTTACCCCTGAATTTTGTCATTATCCATTGCATAAGGATTGGTCTTGTTTCATGTCAAGTATTTGATGAGTGGCCATTTTCCAGTATAGTTACTTTAGTGTCTCATTTAGTGAGGGTCATTTCAAAGGTATCAGACTTTGTTTGCAAATTGCCTGACGAAACGTCAAACCCCTGAAGTATTAAGATTTCGGTGTTAAAAGAAGCAATAATCCTGTTGGGGTTATTTCATGTATGTTGGCAAACTTTGAAAAGTCAGCAACGGATACCTTTGGAATAATATTGAACAACAGCATGTATGTTGCTTGCAAATACCTATCGCTTTAATCATCCACAAATTGCAATCTCCAATAAATCACTGTAGCAAGTTGAAATTCACTTCAATCTTGAAGAAAAGTGTGTTTCGTCCCCTAGATATCAAAATTTTGCTCTTATATCAAAATTTGGGAACCAAGAGGGTTTCGTCCCCTAGATATCCAACATCAAGAGTTTTTACCTTTGAGTGCTTCAATAACAAAAATTATTATAATAATGAGATGATAAAATCAAATGATTTTCTCCGAGTCTTGACCTGTCTTTATAGATGCTTTACTTCAGACTCTATTTTAGTTTTCCTTAGGATCATTTTAAAAAATGCTTTAAAATTACATTTGAAGGCCTCATTTTGAATAAAGTTTAAAACACACTTTTAAAATATTACATAGGACTTATAATAGTATGAAGGTTGACTATTTGGAAATAAAGTGTTTGGGTCCAACTTAAAATATTATTATCTGTTGTGAGTTATGCAAATCACTTATGCACATTAAAACCATAAAAGATGCAGATCAATTGCATGGAGCTATTGAAGTTATGCCTTGCAATGAGTTCACCCTAACTTTACACTGCGACTTGCAATCAAAAAGTTACAAAAAGTTTGAACATAAGAGGTTTCACCATTGATCAATGACAATTTCTTTCATTCAATTACGCGACATGAACAAATTCAAAGTGAGAAATAAGAAACCTTGCTAACACCCAAATAACACAAATCTTCACCAAGCTTCAATGATTTTTCAATTATCTTGGCAACAATTTCACAAGTCCCCCCTTACAAGTGAAGTCAGCAAGCCTTTATATAGGGCTCTCAATTACAACCAATAACCCAGATTGATTCAAGATCAATAGCTGAGATAGTTCAGAGTAACCCTTGTAAGGGTCTTCTATAACTACCACTTACAATCATTAAATGCTGGCCAATGCAAAATAGAGCATCAACGATGGGCAAATAGGAATATTCCATGCCACATAATATCTTAACATGTCTTCTTCTAGAATCATGTTTCCCTTATCCTCTTTGTTGATAGAAAATTCAATACATCTAAACATGATAGTGATGTGGAATCATTTGATTGATAAAAATGGGTAGATGCCACATCATCTTGCTTATCTTGAAATCTTCTATATCACAAAAATCATGACAGCCTTTTATGTTTAGTAATATATTTGCATGAACTATTACTAAAACATCAATATTTTTCAAATCCATCTCGTTTAGTACAAAGGTTAAGCTTAGAGTGTTAAAGAATCGAGTTCTCATTGTGGAGATCCAAGTTCAAATCCTAAAGGGATATCTAATGTGAAATTCCAAGCTGTGGCATAGTTTTCCACAGTTGGCTTCTAGTGTGGCTCTTTGGTGTTGTTGCTTGCAAGGGGCTAAAACAAGTCTCATTACTGTGCTGACAAGAGCTTATATTAGTCTCATGTTGATGATCTTATAAGCAGAGGATAGGGTAACCATTAACAATACATAAAAAATTAAAATCCATTTTGTGTAGTGATTAAATAGGTTACCTCATGTAGAAAACATATTGGACATGAATGGGTTGTTGTCATTTGATAATATACAAGTCATATATTTATTCAGCTTGAGTTTGACTACTTGTGAGCAAGTGTAATTTAAGAAGGGGCATTGTAGCAATCAACCATTTGTTGTAATTACACATTCATTATTCACGTTTTCATCTCTTGGGGCAGTGCATGCTTTTGGTTCAGTGCATTATATTGTGTCTCTCTTTAAGAAGAAAGATTGGTAAGTGCAAGATGATTCCAATAATATTGCTATCATCATTGACAGAGAAGGATAGGAAAAACTCTTTATCTCCCCAAGGATAGTCAAGGTGTAAAATATACCCTAGATATTCTTTGTAAAAGATGAAATTTCTTATTAGTTTTGAACTTTTGAGAGTCTGTATTTTGATAACCACTATCTTTTATAATCTTGGTTTAATGATAATTGCAACAACGGCTTCTCTATATTAGTATGAAAACCAAGAATAATATATTAGAAAATACCATGCACTTCAAATGAATTTAAAAAGCTTTTCCTAGCAGGTTATAGTAGATATGGGTCAGCCTATCCTGAATGCAGCAGATATACCAACAAATCTGCCAGGGAGGGATGACGGAGCAGTTGTCAAAAGTGAATTGTTGGTGAATGGGAAAACATGGATAGTCACCTGTATTAGCATGGGCAATCCTCATTGTGTGACCTTTGGTTATAAAGATTGTGAGGTAAGGATGCAAATATATGCTGCTTTTTCTTTTTGGTTTCATATCATGTCTTTGGCACTACTTCAGTAGTCACATTATTAAAATTTGAATAGACAGGATGGTTTCCATGGCTTCCTTTCTTCTTTTCTTTTTATATGCACATTCGGTTCCTTTTATGTATTTACTGAATAAAACATTTGAGAGAGTCAACAAATTGCATAGTTTTATGCCTTCGACAATTTCTTTTAGACAATCTGCATACCCATTGTTTTATCAGAATGATGTGGGAGTAATTAACAAGCATTGATCTGTAGCTCTGAGTTTTTGTTGATTATATCATGATTTGGTTGGCTGCATTTGGAGTTGACAAATAAGACTTTTATCAAGAAAGATATATAAGGATAATTTGAAATGTGTTGAAAACCTTTTTAACTTTTGGTATTAGTACTAGTTATACAGGGCATTTCAATGCATTAGTTGCACTATAACATACATGAACGATTGCATCTTGTTTGTGTCTATTTGTTTGACAGGATCAGTGATCTTCATTTATATGAAGCCCTAATGATCTGTTGACACTAAGTGCAAACATACATGACTAGTGAAGCATACACTATCATACACTTATGCAATATTCTGCTTCATGGATAAGTACTTGTATAATAATTAAAAGTTGAGTCAAATGACCTATGAATAATTGCCGTTTTTTCTCACATCATCTACATGAAGGCATTTAAGTGATTTTTGGATGCCGGCAGACCTGTTGAATGGTATCTCTTACAGCTTCTACTTGGATGTGCTCCCCCTTAGCACTGTGGTATTGTTTCTTCCTGATGGTGCAATTTAGCTTCTCGTTGACATAGATCCACACATCTTTGACCATTCCCAAACCGTACAGGGAAGATGCATATTACAAGCTTCTTCACTAATCCAAGGATTACTTTGGCTTTGGATTTTAGATGCGATCCTAATGAGAGTATCTTCCTTAACCCTCTTGGTCCTCAATGCTCATTGATGTGCATTATCAGATCTTCTATCAGTCCCTCACAGTGATTGATGATGGTGCCAACGAGTTCACCATTTCAAGTCTGTCAAGTGAAGCTCGCACATAGATGTACCAGTCCATCCTAAACATCCTCTAGCATCAAAGAAGTCCTCTATCCTAAATTATGCCAAGAAGTACAAAAGTGGGATCCATTGTCGGATCATTTTTGATGCTCATCGCCCTACAAGAAATATAGTATTCTAAATGAATTTGTTTGGAAAAGTTTAACATGATGTGCTGTTAAGTGTACTATTGATAACAAAAGGTTGATGACTATGGTCATGCTTAAATTTGTGGGTAACTTTTATGCAAGTGTCAATGTTAATTTCTCTATAATGTATTCAGCAAATGTTGGAAAACCTACAATCTGAGTTGCAATGGTTTCTTCTCTCTTAAAGATCACAATGACGAAGATTCTATAAATTTCTTACCTCAGCTTTCGCAGTGACCTGTTCTGCCGGGGTACCATGCATCTCAGATCTGTGAGCCTGGTAGGAGCTATTCACAGCAGCAGCTCACCACCATTTGCAGGACTCAGAGACGACGCAGGGCGTCCTTTCGTTGAGGGTTGTATCCTTCAGTTCTTGGTTTCTTCTCTGCGGGAGTGGGCAGCTAGCTTGTGGCTGGCTGCTGTTCCCACCCCTTTGTGTTCTTTTCCTGCTTTCTTTCCGAGCTTTGTTTGGGTGCTCTTGTTGTTGGCTGGGCATCTCTGTCTCTCTTGGCAGTCCCTTGGACCCTCCTTGTGGTCTCTTGTTGGACATTGACAAATTTACCTTATCTTAGTTCTCTACCTTTCTTGAGGTTTTCATGTAGAGTGCTATTGAAATGCTTGTGCCGTTTTATAAGAAAGTTTAAAAGGCACTAGATTGGAACTCCGATATGCATCTCATCCCCATTTGATTGATATTTGTGATGCCTTGGATATCTACGTCCAAACCTCAGCCACCATAGGTTATATTGCTAAGCAATTTGTAACCTGTACCTGTGATTTGCTTGTTGAAACTGCCAATTTATCCGACGGAGAATATAATGCTTCTTTAGTCAGAGGTTGTTCATTGAATGCCATGTTTAGATGTTTAGGGGGTGGCACTGATTTGTTCACTTGTGTGCATCTTTGGCATTCTACATAAAATTGCTCTTTTCATTTTTGGCATTTAACTTTTGTTGCGGCATTTACATGGCTTCGATACATCTCTCCTTGGCTTCAATCTCATTACTGATGACATGATTATGAAATGATTACATTGGGTTATCAGATTTGCCAACTTCCCCATGTAAAGGTTGAAGTTCTCTTTTGCAATGGAGTATATCTGGCAACTATTGGTTCTTGTTTTTGAGATGTTGGTGTTTTATTAGCAGGTGCTGTTTCTCATTCATGGACTCTGACAGTGTTTATTTTACTTGGTGATCATTCACTACTTATTTTCTTCTTGCATGGTCACAAGAATGAGTGTTCTTTGTTCTTATGGCAATTTTCTAAATTGGCAAAGGATGGTATTAGAATATAAAAATTGACTTCTGGGAATTTACAAGAATGCAATAATGAACCTAGAAATTGACTTCTAATAGATGAAATATGGATTGCAGCTCTCAAGAAATACTCCAATTTACTCGCAGGTTTAGAAATACATGTTCCTTGCGTATAATTGCAGGTGCTCTAAAATCTGATTGCTTTCCTCCAATAATTGATTGCAGCCTTTCACAAAGTCTGAAATCACTGCCAAATACAAGGACGATAGCCACAATACATTCCTCTTTAACCATGCTAAATATTACAATAATAGATAAGACGTCTATTATTAGTTAATGGCTATCTTGTAAATATCTTTAGCTTTAGTTTGCTTTCTCTGGAATAGAATGTTTCTATTCTTTACGATCGTTTCCTAAGGAAACATCGTCTCTTCCTTTCGTATAAATTGACCTTTCGGTCTCTGTTATTAATAAGCAAATACCAATTACCTCGTAATATGGTATCAGAGCTAAATACTTAAATTTTTTCGGAAAAATTTATAATTTCTTCTTGAAATTATTTGTTTAAATTTTTCCAAAATTATTTCAGCTAATTTCTCCAAAACCCACCTAGGGTTTTTTTTTGCTTGGAGAAATTCTCGAATTACGGGTCTGCAAATCGCGTGGAAATCGTGGCCATTTTTTGGAGACTCGCGTTTTTGGGGTGAAAATCTGCATGTTTCTGTATCAAATCTTCATGCTCTTAGCCGTCTCAGTCTGTCATCGTGCTCTGGGAAGCAGATTCGACCATTTTTCATCAAGAAATCTGAAGTTTTTTCAAGCTTTTTTCAGCTAGGGCCGTTTCTTTTCGAAACCCTAATTTTTGGGGTCGAAATTTTTTTTTGTTTGCAGATTCTTGGTGGGTTTTTCGAGAGCTCAATTGGGTTGTCGTTCGTTTTTTCTGGGTGCCTCGATTTTTGCGCCTCGATTTTCGAGCCAGCGGATTCAGAAAACGACAGCAGATTCCTTTTGGGTTTTTCGAGCTCTCTTTTGGGTCATTCTCTGATTCTTCTGGGTCTTCCGTATTTTTGCCTCGAAGAACGTGCCTTCATAGATTTTCACAGTTTTTCATTGAAAAACGTGCCATGGCATCTCTGACAAATATTCTGCTCGAGCATAATTCCAAATTCAATGGTCGCAATTATGGAACCTGGAAGCAGCGCATCATCGCAATCTTCGAATATCGAAACATCGATCAACTTGTTCTGGGTGTTAAGCAGCGTTCGACTTCTCCGGGTCCTGATCAAGATACATGGGATCTGAACAATCGAGAGGCAGTAATGCTTCTCAAACTCTCTGTAGCTGATGACCAGCTTTCTCAGATTCCATCCGGCAAGACAGCGGCCGAAATCTGGACACATCTCAAAGGTCTTCATGAGACTTCCGACAAGAGCAGAGCCTTCTTTTTGAAAAACACTCTGTTTTCTATTGTCATGGATGAGCGCACCTCGCTCCAGGCACACCTGAATCGGATTCAGGAAATTCGTGATCAGTTACTTGCCATCGGTCGCAAGATGGAGGAAGAGGATATTGTGGTAATCACTCTTCGGAGTTTACCAAATTCCTATGAGCATTTTATCGAGACTCTCAACATCACATCTACTGGTGTTGATCTAAAGTTCACTGATCTCTGCACCCTACTACTTCAGCAAGATCGGTGGAAACAACAATTCGGTAGTAGCTCCAGTTCCACCTCCATTGAGCAAGCCTTTGCTGCGAAATCCTTTCAGAAGGATAAGGGCAAGTTTCAGCAACCATCTCAGCAGAAGTCTTCTGCTCCAGCATCCGATGGTACCAAAAAGAAGAACATTCAATGCAACTATTGCCACAAGTATGGTCACATGAAGGTTGCATGTCGGAAATGCTTAGCTGCCCAGTCTAAGCAATCAGGTTCGCAACCCAAAGCGAACAGTGCAGAGCACATTGAGCAGGCAGAATCTGCCTTTTACGCCTTCATGGCTAAAAGACCTGCAGATCATGTACAGTCATCTGCCTGGTACATTGATTCAGGTGCCTTTCGACATTTCACTCACCGCAGAGACTGGTTTACTGACTACCAGCCTTATTCAGATTTTGTTATCTTTGGTGGTGGAGAAGAGTACACGGTTGTTGGTAAAGGCAACATTCAAATTCAGTCTATTGGGAGGAAGCTCATATTCCTTGATGTGTACTACGTTCCAGGGATGGAACTAAATCTACTCTCGGTCAGTCAGTTGCTGCGACATTCTCCACACTTGGCAATCACCTTCAGTTCACATCAGTGCACCATCACTGATCGGGCGACTAAGTCTACTATTGCAGTTAGTCTTGAGGATCATGGTCTTTTCAGACTTACTGATTCTGGTGATTCTCAGGACTTAGCTATGGCTGCTCGGCGATCTTCCATCAGCACACTTTGGCATGAGCGATATGGGCACTTAAATGTGCATTATCTCTCACAACTTGCTCGGGATGAGCTTGTTCTTGGTTTGCCAGAGATTCAAACCCAACACCTTGGAGTTTGTGACGCATGTCAGGCTGGGAAGCAACATCGCACACCTTTCCCCAGTGGCGATTCTTGGCGAGTTTCTCAAGTACTTCAGCTTGTTCATGCTGATATCTGCGGCCCTATGGCTACTCCTTTTGTTCTTCGGTACAGGTATTTTCTGTTGTTTGTAGATGATTTTAGTAGAAAAATGTGGGTGTATTTCCTTAAAAAGAAATTCGATGCATTTATTGTATTTCAGAAGTTTAAACCTTTAGTTGAAAAAGAGTCTGGGAAATCTATAATTACTCTTAGATCAGACAATGGGGGGGAATTTTGTTCTAATGTTTTCTCTAGCTTCTTGGATACACATGGCATCCAATGCCAGTTCACCACACCCCACACGCCACAACAGAACAGTGTAGTTGAACGTCGGAACAGGACAATCACCGAGATGGCTCGTTCCATGCTCGAACACAGACATATTCCGAAGCATTTTTGGGCAGAAGCAGTTAACACTGCAATTTATCTGTTGAACTGGTCACCCACAGTGGCGGTCAAAGGTAAAACTCTGGAAGAGGCCTGGTCAGGTCGCAAGCCCAGAATCAGTCACCTGAAGGTTTTTGGCTCTCTTGCTTTTGTTTGGATCCCTGATGCTTCACGCACCAAGTTGGATGCCAAGAGTCAGAAATTGATGCTTGCTGGATATAGCAGTCTTCGCAAAGCCTATCGCCTTATTGATGTTGAGACATCTCGTCTCATATACAGCCGCGATGTAGTCTTTGATGAGCAACGAGGACCATTCATGCCTGTTTCTCCTGTTCTTGATCTAGCAGACCAGCCTATGCAAGTTCATGATTTGGGAGTTTGGCTTCCATTAGGTCCACCTGATGGGAGGGCTCCAGTAGCTCCTACAGCTCCAGTCCTGCCAGTGATACCTGTACAGACATCTCTGGCTTCTCCTGCAGGATCACCTCGTTTTGAAGATGCTTCACTTGAGTTTGATCCAGATTCTTCTGATCAGGATCCTGCTGATCAAGCATCTCCTAGTACTACTGTTGGTCATTCTCCTCTCCGGCCTAAGTGGTGGGCTAAGACACTTGCTGATCTTCATGATGATGAGCTCATTGATGGGAGAACTACTCGGAAAAAGAGCAAAACTATAGATTTTGTTAACTTTGCTCTTATGGCCAACATTCACAGTGTGTTTGAACCTCAAACATATTCCGAGGCTAAAGGAATTCCAGAGTGGGAACAGGCCATGCAATCTGAACACCAGAGCCTGCTGAAGAACAACACTTGGGTCCTTTCTGATCTTCCCCCAGGGAAGAAACCCATTAGCTGCAAATGGGTCTACAAAATCAAATACAAATCAGATGGTATTTTGGATAAGTACAAAGCTCGTTTAGTGGCAAAGGGCTTTTCTCAGTTTCAGGGCATTGATTATGAGGAGACCTTCGCTCCTACTGCAAAGATGAGCACCATCAGATTAGTCCTAGCCATGGCAGCACAGTTTGGCTGGAAGGTCCATCAGATGGACGTAAAGAGTGCTTTCTTGAATGGTGATCTCCATGAAGAGGTCTACATGACGCAGCCTCCTGGTTTCAAGGTTGCTGGTAAAGACCATCAGGTTCTCAGATTGGTAAAAGCTCTCTATGGTTTGAAGCAAGCCCCTCGGGCATGGTACATCAAGATTGATACGTACCTCAGTGATCAAGGCTTCAAGAGGAGTTCTTCAGACTCAAATCTGTACATCAAGACTACTGACAGTGACATCATCCTTCTGGTTATCTATGTGGATGATCTGATCATCACTGGCAGTTCGGCATCTTTGATTCAGGGAATCAAACAACACTTATGCCAGTCTTTTGATATGACTGAACACTTATGCCAGTCTTGGGCTCATGCATTATTGCTTAGGTGTTGAAGTTTGGCAACAGTGTTCTGGTATATTCATCTCTCAGTCCAAATATTCCAGAGCCTTGTTAGACAAATTCCGAATGCAGGATTGCAAACCTGCATCTACACCTATGGAGAAAGGTCTCAAGTTATCAGCCAAGTCTGATTCTCCTTCCGTTGATGATACTACGTATAGGCAACTAGTAGGCAGCCTCATCTACCTATCTGCTACTAGGCTTGATATCAGCTTCGCAGTCAGCTATATTTCACGCTTTATGACAACTCCTAAGGCTGATCATTGGATGACAGCAAAGCGTGTGCTTCGTTATGTGAAGGGCACTTCTGATTATGGACTTCTGTATTCTCGGAGTTCTAATCCTAAACTCAGTGGGTTCACAGATTCAGATTGGGCAGGCTCTGTTGATGATAAAAAGTCAACATCTGGATATGTGTTCAGTTTGGGATCCGGTGCAGTCACATGGACCAGCAAGAAGCAGCAGGCAGTTTCTCTCTCTTCTACAGAGGCTGAATATAGAGGGACTGTTAAGGCAGGATGTGAAGCTGTTTGGCTTCGTCGGATGCTTGGGGATATGCAAATGTCACCAGCAGGACCGACTACTTTGTTTGTTGATAATGAAGGCGTTATCAAGTTAGCACGGAATCCAGTCTTCCATGAACGAACCGAGCACGTGGATGTTCATTGTCATTACATACGATAGCTGGTTGAAGACGGGACTATAGATCTGCAGTATGTTCCTACCTCAGATCAGACTGCAGACATTCTCACCAAGCCTCTTGGTCCTGATAAGTTTGTCAAATTCAGAGGACAGCTTGGTGTGTTAGATAGATTAACCATTAAGGGAGGGTATTACAATAATAGATAAGACGTCTATTATTAGTTAATGGTTATCTTGTAAATATCTTTAGCTTTAGTTTGCTTTCGTTTTTTGCTTTCTCTGGAATAGAATGTTTCTATTCTTTACGATCGTTTCCTAAGGAAACATCGTCTCTTCCTTTTGTATAAATTGACCTTTCGGTCTTTGTTATTAATAAGCAAGTATTTACCAATTACCTCGTAATACTAAACAATAGACAATAATGGCGTTCCAAATCACAAATTCTCCAGCCACAATGAAATTCCCAAGTACAATACGTAACAGTTGGGAAATACTATAATTTAATTAATGCAATTCTTAGAATTAACTCACAGTACCTCAATTGTGAATTACCAGGCACTTCTTAATTCCAAACTCTTATACTTCAGCAAGGGCAAAGAAGTCGGCAAACTCAGAAACTCTTCGCAGACAACAAAAGAAAATAATCAATCGGATACTTTACTCATCAAATGGGCTCATATTTATAATCTCCAAATGGCACAAAGTTTCCCAAATGAACTTCACTTAAGAAACTTCCCACACACAACATTAAAACATAATAAAGTGCTATTATAAACTAATTTATTAAATGCTTTTGGCTCTAAAAATGACTTTTTCCACCATAACTTCAAATTCTGACATGTAAGGCTATTGTTTCTTGTTTCCATGATTTAAAACTTTTCGTCCTGGTTCCAACGAGCTATGATCCTGAGGTGACCAACCAACAACACTAACAAAAATAACAACCTCAGTGTATTTAGATGAATAATAATAATAATTCACTCGTCTTGTGAAAACAATTGAAGAAGCATCAGAGTCAAAATCCGACAACACTAAAATGATCCTGATGATGAAAGACAATGAATGAACTTGATGGGGTCCCTTACTATAAATAGACACTCCCTCCAAGATTATTGGAGACCAAGCCGAAGGCTCGAAATAAAAACTAAGAGCATCCTTCAACTCCTCTGATTCAACTGAGCTCATCGGAACCAACTGATTGACTTACTATAAATAGTAAGTCCCTCAAACGGAGCCAAAACACACCATAGGCTGCTGGAAAGCCTATAACCACACAACTAAGACCCTCAAATTTTATTGTTAGTTCACGAGGGTTGCGATGGTGAATTGACTTGGCCAACTACCTTGCTAAAAGTGGGGACATTACATTTTTTCTGCAAGTCATATCGATCAAGGTGGTCCTTCACGATCTAATAATCTCTGGATTTTTTTTGGGGCAGCCTTCCTTACATTTTCTAGGTATTCTAAAAGGTGGTTATTTTAATCTATTGACTCCACATGTAATCCATTTGCTACATTCGCTGCAAGTCACCTCTCCCTTTTTGTTTTGCTTTACTACATGCTACCATGCCTTATGTTTGTGTTTTCTTGATTTTGAGGCTACTATGCCCTTTTTATTTGAAGTTGACATAGCTGTTGTAACATGAACAAAAAAATAAAAAAATTCAACATGGTTTTATTGAAAAATAACCAAAAATTTATAATGAATCATTTGATAAAAAATAGTTTAAAAAAACAAGATAAAAGTGCATGGAACTAAGTCAAAAAAAGAAGCAGAAATTTCTTTGCCAACATTTTTGCTTGTTTTTCTAGATTTTCTTGATTTATAATAGACTGAAAAAATAGAGTAGAAAAATTATTTAACTGGATGTATTTTTTTGATTTGATATTGATTGTTCAACTCATAGATTAAAATCTCTCTGAGAAGTGGCAAATATCTCTACTTCTCGTGAAAACTTTTGCGAACGAGAAAACTTAAGGTTTTATGGCAAGAAATTCAAGTCATTTCTACTAATAAGTTTGCCATTTCTTTGCAATAAATTGCGATTTTTTCACGATAACTTAACTATTTGTCTTGGGCAATACTAGTAAAATTGGGACCCCTTTCATTGTTTATTTTGCAATTTTGAGTGTTTGGAGGAGAGAAGGGTTTTGGCAGCCTTGTAGATCGATCACCAGTGGATTTGAAGAAGATTCAAAGAGATTTTTCAAGAAAATCCGGATTCACAATCATGTTTTCTAAATTCTTTTTCATTTTAGTGGGATGGGAAAGAGGAAGATGTAGATTAGTTTCATATTTTAATTAACATTTGTATTTTCTTATCTTCTTACAAAGACAAATTTCTATTTCTAGTTTGCTTTAGATTTTAGAGTCTCTGAATATCAACAATTCCGTACGAGGACACGATTTTATTACATATTGCATTTATATATATATCTAGATCGACTTCTTTGGTTTGTTTACTCATTAGACGCATATCCTTATTGAATTTTGCAATAAAAATGAATTTCTTGTTAGATTTAAGTCATTTTAAAATTTCTTATATTTTCCAAGAATTTATTGATTTATGTCTGATATTTGTTGAGAACTTTATTTTTTGCCTCGCCAATAAGTGGTGTCAGAGAACGAGATTTTGAACTATGGTTCAACTTCTTCACACTGTAAAATCCTATAATCACCTATGTTACGTCAAGTTTTTGGGCCAAAGGGATGGGAAAATGAGTTTCCTGGATGTCTTTTTTTTGTCAAAGCATGGGGCAAGGGACAGATTATATATTAGAGTTGCCAAACTTGTTGCAAGTTGGGCGAGTCCGATGAGTTGGCAAGTTGAGTCTGACTTCTATTCCAGAGTACATTATTCATAACTTTCGTTTATGATATTTTTTTTCCAAAGCCTTTTGAGAAATTTTTTCAAATTTGTCCTTCTAAAACATATCCAAATCTGAGCCTATTCCAATAAACAATTTACAAGTTATGGTCTCTGCACCGAGACCCATATTTTCTGTCATAAACCAGAAATAAAATCTGTAACCCTGCCTAGGGCATCTAATATCTTTCTCAAGATAAATCCAAATGATCCCAAACCAATTTTAAATGAACTATTTATGAGTCTAGTTTCAAAATCTGTAAGCCATTAATTTTTCCAATGCATAAATCATTATACAAGCACAAATCATTGCTTGCAACTCCATTGAAGGTATTTAAGACCCATTTTTCACTAAAATATGTATAACTTCCACAAATTTGAATGAAAATGACTCAAACAAAAAGGGAATCAAAGCTGATTCACATATCTTTCCAGTGAATATACTTAGAGTCCCCAATTCTTCCACGTGTCCATACCAAACCTTGCAATATGATTGTCACCAAGAATTCTCGAATCTGAAAACAACCATTGTTACCAAAATGCTCATAACTTCTTCAAAACTTAATGAAATTACTCCAAACCAAAAAGAGAAGGAGAATTTTTCATCAAACTATCAAAATTTACAGATTATACATGGTTTCTAGGCTGTACATGGTTGTACAAGACCTGGAACCAACACAAAAATTGAAAACCCAATCAAAATAATAAGAGTAGAAAACACCCAAATTCCTCTAAAATGTTTCGTTCTTCTCCTTAATGATTTGGAATGACCAATACAATGATTTTATATTTGTTGTGGTGGTTTATAACTTGCCAACCACCTTCTAAACCAACTCCTCATATTCTTTTAACCCTTTACAACATTATGCATTTGTTTTGACAACATTTTAAGCATTTTATGCTCTTTTGCATTATAACTTACATATAAATCCAACCTAGACCAAACCTATGACTCAAATGAATTTATAGGGATATAAATATGTCCATTCACATATAAAATAATCATTTTGACATTATTAACCTCATTAAGACCTCCTTGCACAGTTTTGACAACTTATTACAAATGACTTTTCTAGCCTTTAAATCTTGATTTATGGACTCAAATACAATACAAATGACTCAATTAAATTTCAATTTCTCATATAAGGACTCTTGAGCACCTTTTTTTTTTGTACTTTAGGTGCTTCTGCAACCTTGAAAAAGCTTCCAAGTCTCTTGGAAACATAGAACCAATAACTTGCAAGAAAAAAATAGACCAAAAATCTTCATATTTACCTTGGCCTCCTCATATCTTCATCACCATCATCTTTGCCTTTAAGGACACAGGGCTGTCCTCAAAATCATATTCTCAAATACTCTTATCAGTGGAGCATTAATGGCTGAAACTCCACGGTGCCTTATCAGTCAGAGATCCACCTTTACCATACTGCTTCAAACTCACCACAAACAACTCTCCCATGTGCCTCACCTAGGAGTCCCATCCTTCCTTTTTCCCTAGTCTTTTGGCATCCATTAGATCTTCCCATGGCCCGGACAGAACTTCATTTCCTGTCAACACAACAACACAACACCTTTATGCAGCAAAAAGACTTGCAACCAAAAAGTCATCAACAAATCAAAACCGAATCTTCAAGGTCCTGGTTTTGATTGCCTCCTTCGCTACTCTACCCACACACTCAAGATCTTCAAGCTTTGATACTAATATGATGCAGAGCATCTTACAAACCAACCAATTGTTAGGATCCATTCTGATGCCTTCAACATCCATTCAATAAATTCATTAATTAGAGGCATCTCATGAGGTAAACAAAATATGTTTCAACTCAAGTTGATCAATATTTTACCATTCATATGGTCTGACTTCTATTCCAGAGTATATTATTCATAAGTTTCGTTTCTGACATTTTCCTTCCAAACCCTTTTGAATTTCTTTTTCAAATTAGTCTTTCTAAAACATATTTAAATCTGAGCCCAATCCAATAAACCATTTACAAGTTGTGGTCTCTGCACCAAGACCCATATTTTGTCATAAACTAGAAATAAAACATGAAACCCTTCCTAGGGCATCCAATATCTTTCTCAAAACAAATCCAAATGATCCCAAACCAATTTTAAATGAACTATTTTTGAGTCTAGTTTCAAAATCTGTAGGCCATTAATTTTTCCAATGCATACATCATTATACAAGTACAAATCATTGTTTGCAATTCCATTGAAGATATTTGAAATCCAGTTTTCACTAAAATATTTATAATTTCCACAAATCTGAATGAAAACGACCCAAATAAAAAGGGAATCAAAACGGATTCACATATCTTTCCAACGAATATACTTAAGAGTCCCTGATTCTTCCACATGTGTCCATACCAAACCCTGCAATATGACTGTTGTCAAGAATTCTCAAATCTGAAAACAATCACTGTTACCAAAATGCTCATAACTTCTCCAAAATTTAACAAAATTATTTCAAACCAAAAAGAGAAGAAAAATTATTCAGCAAACTATCCAAATGTACAGATTATACATGGTTTTCAGGCTTTACATGGTCGTACATGACTTGGAACCAGCACAAAAACTGAAAATCCAATCAAAATTATAAGAGTAGAAAGCACCAAAATTCCTCCAAAATGTTTCCTTCTTCTCCTTAATGGTTTGGAACGACCAATACAATGATTTTATAGTTGTTGTGGTGGTTTATAACTTACCAACCACCTTTAAACCAACTCCTTTCATTCTTTTAACCCCTTACAACATTATGCATTTGTTTTGACAACATTTTAAGCATTTTATGCTCTTTTGCATTACAACTTATGTATAAACACAACCTAGACCAAGGCTATGACTCAAATGAATTTATATGGATATAAATAGGTCCATTCACATATAAAATAACCATTTTGACATTATTGACCTGATTAAGACCTCCTTGCACAAATTTGACAACTTATTATGAATGACTTCTCTAGTCTTTAAATCTTGACTTATGGACTCAAATACATTACAAATGACTCATATATATTTTAATTTCTCATATAAGGGCTCATGACCTCTTATTGTTTTTGTACTTTAGGTGCTTTTGCACCAATGATTAAGAAGGAACCTTGAAGTCATTTTATGATCTTACTTTGCAAGCTTAGCATGAGAGATGACTTTATGTTAGTAAACAGTTTTGTCCTTCCAGAATTAACTAGAAAGAATGACTCAAGATGCCCAAATGGAAGAACAATTGCCACTAACAATTGGAAATACTATCATGAGATTGATAGCTTTCCTCTGAATTGAGTGGTACAACTCCCTCTTAAAAGATATTCAATAAATGTGATATCTGGTTATGTCTTTGACCTGAAGACACAAAGGGTTTTTCAGACATTCACCCATCAATATGCAGACATTCACCCATCAATATGGAATAAATGTGATTAAAGATTGCTAAACTAGAAATGAATGAAAAACTAGTAAACAGCCACAGGACTATCTACCATGTTTCCATATTACAGAGAGAATGGAGAGAGAAAGCTGTAAACATCTTTATGCAAAAGTGTGAATACATAACCATAAGATTATATATATCACATCCGACATAATAATAAAGAATTGCATCTAAAATAGAAATAAAAGGACTTCAAAATCCTCTCAGATCAGAACACAAATGTATATGACTATAAAATCAAACACACTAATGTCCCTCTTTATTTCAGAGACATGATAAAACAATAATAGTACTGTTCCATCCCCTTATTACAATCAATCTGCATAAAATGAAATTGCTTCCTCTGTTACAAAATAGAAATCTCTTCCCCTGTAGCAGTAGCTATAGAACTTCTGCTTCCAAAAAGAAGAACCCCCCTTTCCTTACATCTGAATCTTGCAATAAATAATAACTTTGGGTTGTCTTTTGGTTTCCATAACCGTTTTTTGAAAAATCAATTTAATTATTCTCAAGAATAATCTTCTTTTTGCCCCTTTGGAATTTTAATAGCTGAGCCACTTTAAAGTTTCATAAATTATAACAAATCTTTTATCAAATTTAAAATGAATCCCATGTGCATTCTTGGACAAGTGGCATATGCTGGTTATAGATTGCTATCATGATTTTGTAACTGTCACTGGTAATATATTGCTGCACTTAAACAGTTATAACTTTTGATCCGTCAAGAATTTTGCAAAACGGCTTGGAGAGAATTTAGATAATTAGGTTTCCTCAAACATATCCAGAATTCAGCTCAATCCAATGGTTGGATTAAAAGTTGTGGGCCCCGCAACGTGACTGTATTTTTTTTTTAACTGTGGCATATCTGTATTTGCTGTTCTGTTCACAGACCTGCATTCAGTTCCTCATAACTTTTGACTTTGGCCAAATTTTGAAAATCTCTTTGGTGGACCTTTAGAAAACTTGATTTTGAACAACATATCCAAAATTCGATCAGATCCAATGATGGAGTTAAAAGTTATGCCACCCGCATTGTTACTGTTATTTTAATGCTGTCAAAAATTTTGACTCTGCAGACTCAAACACGAAGTTGAAGTAGAAACCTTTGGTTCAAGTTCAAGTTTGACTCCACAGATATGCTGCACCTTGGAATGTATTAACAATTCAGCCTTTTGCAAACCCAATCTTAAAATGAACCAGAAAATTGAAGTTCTGAATTTGATGGTTCCACCTCAACATATCTTCATAACTCTATCTTCTTCACAGGTTAGAGTTCATAATCTATCATCAGCAATTAAAAACCAACCCAAATTGACTTTGCAGAGTTAGCTTGGGAGTTTAGAATGTAGGTGCTAAAAGCATGGTAACACCTTATATCTCAGTAACACAGGGACATGTTCCCACCCTTTTTGCCCCACACACCGGGGATGGGGATGCACCTAGGACTTGGCGACTCTATTCGCTCGTCCCCAACAGCTCCACCAGATTCCACTACCTCCGCCAAGGATGGGGGGACGTCCTAGTGTTAACTATTTGCTGATTTGACTATTTATGTTTTGATGTTATGTTTCAATGCAATGTTCAAGTATTTACTCTTTTACATCTTTATATCTTATATTGCTACACATCTTTCCATAAATAACATTTTAAGTACCATATGTATAGGATATATAAACCCCCTTGGTTTGCTGTCGTCCCCCTGACATCCCCCTTTCATCTCCAAATAAAGACCCATTTGTCCCTTTGTTCCGAAAACTTGTCCCCTCATTCCACCATCCTCCCGTCCCACAAGGCAGTGTAACAATGCCTTATATCAAGAGAGGATTGAGTGTTTGGTGTTTCTCCTTGAAACATTAAGTATTTGATTCTGCATGCAGTAGTGGAACAAAAATCACATCAACAATTCCTTGGTCTTGCTAATTTGGGTCCAATTTGGGCCAGATTTGGTTTAGAGTTTAGTTTGTTGAGAAGTTTGGCCAAGGTTTTGTAATTTCCATATGGTTTCATTTGGGACAAACTTGGGCAATCTCATCGTATATTTCTCCACTTTTCTCTACTGTAGTGATGAACATGCCAATTGTCCTGCATAAATCTGTATTTAAAATAGCTGAAAATCTCTCTAAATCTTTTTTTTGCTTCTCTAAAGAATGCATTCATAAGAAAGGAAATTTTCACTTGTGTCTATATTTCTTGAGACAAAATGAGCAAATACATGCTGTTAAAATCTTCTAAGAAATCTAAATTGTTTCAATTCATTGTTAAGTGAATTTGGACTATTGTAGTGATATAGAATGTGCAACAATCTAGGCTGCTGCAGCTTGCTATCTGAACCCCATATGTTCACATGATAGCTGTAAATGGTATCCTTGCAAACTGAGAAACAAAGAAATAATATTTATTACTAATTAGAATTTATGAATAGTTTGTTAAATTTTTTTTTTGGATAGGCAACAGGCCGAAGCGAAATGATTTTATTAATAGTGGAAATCTATTTACAGCTCAGCTCACTAGGGGCACCATTAGGAAAGAGCTGAGAAGAGAAAGCCTCTTCTCATTCCTCGAAATAAGAAAACAATGTTACTGAATTTTACAGACTTCTTCAAATGCATAAGGGAACACAATTAATTACAGTCCATCGTGGATGATAGGATATATTCCTATTACAAGAGGGTCATTTATTCTATTCCAACCATTCTGACTTCAGATTAGTTTACAAAATCCTCTGCCTTCATCCAGTGTTCCAGGGTCTTAAAGTTTCTTCTTTAAACCTGAAATCTGCAATTGTCACAACCATTCTATCTTACTAAACAGCATAGATCATACAATTCCAACTGTTACTTATTTCATAGTAATCATAAGGACATAAATAAATTGTTAATACCACTATTAATATTAACAATAGAAAAATAATGGTTTCTGTTAGTTGATTTAAAAAATTAATAATAATTATTGTTATCAACTTAACAAATACACAGACACAGACACATACACATATATAATGTCTTATATTCTTGATTTTATGCTGTAAATATGTATATCTTTCTATTTTATGATTTTTATATGGTTTTGTATTGATGAACCCAAAAGGAACCCAGCCCCCAATTTGTTTTGGTCAAGTCTCCGTAAACAGATTGGAATTAGTACTAGGAAAGCTAACAAGCATAATGAAGGCCAAGCGTTTGGATCCAGAGGGGCTAGGGTGTTGCATGTCAAAATAATCTAAAGCAAATGGAAAATTCAGCCTCCTTGTGGAATGCTTGTATCAGGGGTCTCATCCACCACGTTGGTTTCTTGTTTGGCACCAATGTTAAAAACTACTTTTACCTAAACCTTCTTACAAAGTCTTTGATTTTTCTTTGCAACACTGACTTTTGATGCAGTAACTTTGTGCATCATCAAGATTCTTGGTTATTTTATAATTTTTTCATTGATAACTGGACTGTCCACATTCGTTTAAATGTTTGAATCCCATTGATCTTCTCTGACTATTTGTTAATTATAATACGAACTTTGTATTTTACTATATAGTGAATCGATTCATTAATTTATATAACTACTGTTCAAGTGTTCTTTCTGGCTGACATTCAATCAAGTAGAGATAGCCATCTACCATAAATTAATAATTTTATTGATTTTGTGCAAGAACAAGATGTAAATAGCGAGAGGTGAAAAATGATGTATCTATTTGCTGTATTGGATCAGAATGTTCATTCTTTCATTGTTTGTACCTCCTAGCTTTTCCTTCTTTTGTGGATCTTATTTTCTGTTACGCTAGTTATTCTGATTATTTAGTCAAGAATTCCTAGCCAGTATTTGAGTTCACATCTACGCACTGGCTGATTGTTGCTTATTTATGGAATGGTCTTCTGTTGGTTTCCCAATGGCTAAAACCTGTTATTTTTTGTGTATATACTATGTCCCATTTTTTGTTGTTAGATTCTCTACTATCAAGCACTTTTTGTGTTTTTGAGATTATCTTTATCAGCATTGTAATGTTGTTTCTACTGTGAAGGCATTTGATGTAAACTCATTACATTTGGAGCATCTTGGTCCATTGTTTGAGCACCATGAGATGTTCCCAGCGAGAACTAATACAGGTATTGCTGGATATTGCTGTGTGGTGATTATTTTGCTTTCCTTGAAGACGTGCTTTTTTTGGTTCTTGAACATGCTATACAGATTATATATTTCAAGATTTTCAAAATGTACCTTGTTTGATCTATGAAGATTGCCATTAGATATTTTTTAATACATTCACTTCAATGTTTTTACAAAAGTTGCATAACAAAATTTATTTTCCAAACATTCTTGTGTTGAAGCTTTCAATCATGTAAAATCTTCTCTCGAAATGTATTTTTACTATGAAATTGATTCCAATTTGGCTTGGGAGAGCTGTAATACATTTATAATTGTTTCATAAAGTTTGTCTCTCCACCATTTTTTGACAACAGAGTTTCTTGTAGCAACTTTTGTATTCATTGTGAGTATTGGAGATTCAATAAGGATACACTAAAATTGATTATCAAAATTACTGAGCTATGCTCACATAATACAAATTTCTATCTCCAGAATAGAAATGGTTGGAGCAGTTATAGAAGATCAATCTTTGACATCCATGATGTGGCAGCTTTTAATTATTGGCTTTTCTGTTCTGGGTGGCTTAGAAAGTAAGCTATAAATCTTAGGGCTGATCCAATGTTAAGAACATCAAGTCACACCTTTCTTATTAACTTTTCTAGTATTGTTAAGTTCATTGTAGTGGACAAGATCCCCAACTAGTGAAATATGTTACTTCACTTGTAAACTGCGTTGAATTAGAAACTTGTGGGCATTTTTGAATGGACTCTATGGCTATACAATGATGCTGAAATATCTCAGATCATACAAAAAAGCAAATAAAGACAAGATAGACAACGATCTACCAGCAATATACAATTCCAATTATTGTTCATACAAATATATATGCTATACAATCATGAAAAAGCTCAAAAGATCTTGCATCTTGGCCTTCGAATGATTATCCCACGTTAGAAGTCATGGAATGATGATATCCATATGCATGATATGCCGACGACAAGATGCACAATATGCAGATGTCAGAATGTTTGGTATGTTAGTGTCAGTATATCTGATTTACTGATATTGGAGGTTATTAGCATGCATGTCACTGCACGGTGACTAGTGCTGATGTATGTTAGTGCTATATGATATTGCTGGCTGTGGATGTATGATGTCAATGCAGATGTATGAATGGTTGATATCACTGATTGCGATTATGTAAATATATGTGTCGCCAATGCAAATGTGCCTATGCAAATATGACAATGCAGATATGACAGGGCAAATGAATGAATGATGTTGCTGTTACCAAAAGTCTGATCCCAATCTTGGATGCCTAAGTATGAATGTCTCATACTGAAAGTCTGATTGCTGATCTTGAATACAGAAGTATGAATATTGCTGATACTGAGAGTCTGATTGTCAATCTTGAATGCCAAAGTATGTATCAGATTGATGTGTTCCCTGCTGATCCTAATCACAACCTCCAAACGGACGAGATTATGAAATCCTGCTCATGATGCAAAACTACCATTTCAGTTTGGTCTCTAAGAGACTTCACCAAATTGCGATTGATAGCAGACTAGGAGGATACTTCACCTCTGAAACTGCTTTCTCCCAAAGAACCCAACTTGGAATTACCAATACCACAATTTGCAAACTGTGTATTCTCCGTGCACTATATTTTTTTTTGCTCGGGATTAACTCTCTCATTTTTATAGATGCAAAAAAAAAGGCTAAAAATGTGTACGCATGTAAAGCACTGGTTAAAATGGCTTTTTCACATACTGTTTTTTCCATTAAACCATGCATTTTCTCTTTCAAGATGTCAATTTTTATTTTAATACATTTTATAGTTGGATTTAAAAATAAAAGTTTCTTTAAGAGATTTTAATTTTTAGAACTTTCTAGGTTGCTGAGTTGTTGAGTATTTACCAAGTTTTTGCTGATGTATTATCCCTTTCAAATTATTTTTATCAGATCTGAAAATTGTTTTTTAAACCTTCAAATTTATCTTCGCCCAAAATCTAGAAATGCATCAAACACTGCCAACGGATTTCATTAAACAATCACAACTGGTATACAAAAAACTTCATAGAAATTGATATAATCATTTATTGATATAAGATGGTTCTGTTACCAATTTAGCCTACCTCTTAAATTGCTATGTTATGCTTGCCTATATACTGTGCAAGGTGTTTTAAGTTGCTGATCATACATATTATAGAATGGTTTGGATGCAGAAAGTAAAGTACATAAATCAATAAACAAGAAAAAAATATCATTTTTATTTAAGATACAAGTATTAAAATAGTACATTTTATTGAGATATTCATAACTGTTTTGATAAGGCACAAAGTGTTCAAATTTTAAACAATACTTAATACAATGCATTCAGATACCAGACAAGCATTCTCAGTTCCTAATATGACATCTGAATAAACACACTGCATAAACAGAAAAATACTAAAAAGATAAGGGGAAAGGCCTCCATTGCCTGAATGGAAGGATAGTTGATCTGAATGTTGAGGAAGGTTTGAGCCCGCATCTCTATTTGGGAATAGACCTGCAAAAATGTAAAAGAGGAGGGTCAGTTCATACAAATTGAGCAATGGAAACCATTCCAATTATCTTTACACTACTTAGTGTTCTTACAACGTAATTATTTAGATAACTGCATTAAAAGATGTGAAGGCAAGAGAGATATTTGAAAGCAAAGCAGGTTTTATGCTAATAAGTTTGTTTCATGTGCAAATACAGGTATGAAGTTTGAGGTTGTTGAAGAATTTTGCATAAATTACATGTATGAAGCCTTTCAACTGAAATTTGTAGAGGCCAAGACTAAAGGACTGAGGAGACTATCGAAGGGACACGCATAAATTACAAGCGTGAAACCTTTTGGTCAAAATATGTAGAGGCGAAGACTGAAGACATGGGGAGACTGTTGAGGGGGCATACATAAATTACAAGTATGGGACCTTCTAGTTGAACTATAGCAGAAGATTGAAGACACGAGGAGATTGTGAAAGGGACATACATAAATTATAGGTATGAAACCTTTCAGTTGAATCATGGAGGGCATATGGGATTTTTAGTCGAGAAGCTGAGGGAAAAGATAAGGCAATGAATAGAGAAATCAGTCAGTCAAGGTTAGGAAAAACATTTGTTTACCGTACAGGTAAAGAAATCAACGCATACAGACAATGGAACAGAATGGTAGAATTATATTCGCATATGCCAGAACATATATTATGCTTGATAAGATTCGCAATAGTAGATGATTGATGATTTACAATGATCCCAGACGGGATATGAATACTATTCGCTGAACCTTCCCGGAGGAGTCCGTCGGCCACAAACATTATGTTCGCTACAAACTATTTATCCGTCGGCTACAAAATACAAAACACCGACGACAATCATTCCGTTGGCTACAGAATACAAAACATTGACGACAATCATTCCGTTGGCTACAGAAACACTGCCGGGACCATCCAGTCGGTTGACACCATCCCCCCCAAAAAGAAAAGTCGTCTCCGGACGACAATTAGAAAATATCTGAGACAAATTAACAAACAAAATACATTATCAGAGTGACTACAACAAGAACAATCTTCTTTTGTCACATCACTTCCACATTCATCCCGTTACATCTGTAGCCTCTGCTAGCACAATACTGTCTTCTCAAGCTGACCTTGATAGGCACCCGTGCTACTTTCTCTGCTTCCAACATTGGGTCCACTGAGCTAAGTGTCGCTGCACTGCCTCCTGGATGACCCACTCCTCTCGAGCTCTCTATGCATCCACCAAGATAGCTTATCAGCCAACACCTACGGCCAGTGCCTCGTGCCTCTGGTACACAAACGCTCCATGCTTGCAGCAACTTCAACTCTTCTCAACTGGTTAGACTCCCATGACTGATATCTGCAACGACTGGGGGTCAAGGGGGCAACGCCCCCGGCGGGGTCAAGGGGCAGCTTGTCACAGCACACAGAATCGATTCTCCCCAGGCCTCCGTTCGAACGACTCAAGGAGGTAATAGAAAAAACTTCATCTGATATCGGCTATTGGCTTGATCTGCACGGAATAATGTCCGCCAATCCCTAACAGTAAACACTTGACACTGCCTTTGCAGTCTTCATAAATTAAGTTTTAAGCTCGACTCTGTCACTTTATTTCTCCACCATCTGATTGGTCGCCCAGAAGTATTATAGCAGGCTTTGTTGTAACATGTCTTCAGAAACTTTTCCAACTGGTTAGACCAGATGCAAGCTTTATTTCTCACCCGTGACTCTAAAGTGCGTGGGATTGTTTTGTTTTCTGCCTGCGGAACTCTCTTCTTAATGCGCGGGAACGTTGTCCTCCAATTGCAACCCACAGAAGAGTCTTAAGACGGCGGAGTTCTTTTTGTTATAGCTCGCGGACCTTTCCTTTTTACCTGCGGAGATTGCCCGTAAGGTCTTTCTAGCGGAGGAGTTTAGAGTTAGAGCCTGTAGATAGGCTGCTCGCGGGGCTTTTTATTTACCCGCGGACAGTCTGTCTACGGGGCCTTTGGCTTCCTCGCCCGCGGACCGTCAGTTGTCCGTGGGGCTTTTCCTTAAACGCCTGCGGACAGACTGTTGCCCGCGGGGCTTTCCTGTCCGCGGGGCCTTTCTGTCCGTGGGGCCCCTCAATTTTTCTTTTTTTTTTTTGCCTTTTTTAAAAATATTTTTTATTTTTTCAAATTTTTTTATTTTTTATTTTTTTTTCAAAAAATATACAAAGCACCTCAAATTTGCCTCTGACCGTCGCCATTCGGCAACGACGAGGGAGTCCCCTCTTGCGACAACGACAGAGTCTTCTTGGCACCATATATTTTGAATTTGGATCCGTTGACTGCCAGAGGTACCTTCTGCCCGTCCAAAGTTGATAATTTGATCGCTCCATTGTTGCGGACTTTCCGAATCTGATATGGTCCAACCCATCTGGCCTTAAACTTTTCCACTTTGATTTCATTCCGACCGTCGTACGCCTTATGTCTGTTCTGTGCCACCTCCGTCGCCCACTGTGCTTGCAGTCGTCGCGCAACTGGATTATTTCCTTGCTGTTGGTGCCCTTCCACTAATTTTATGCTGCGGTGTAACCTTTTCTTTCCGCGCGGTCCATTCACTATGTATCGGACAATGAGATCTTTCGTTTTTCTGTGTTCAGACTGTATGTTCTTCCCCTCAGCTTCAGCCATGGCAGCTTTTCCTTCTTCCGTTTCCCTGCATTCCTCCGGACATTCATTTTCCTGTGTTTTGTCACGTTCGTCGACCATTAACATATTGCAACTTGGAAACAGTTCGTAGTCTTCTATCTGCCAGTGGAACAGGCCATTCACCGAGTCCAAGTTGTCGTCATTCGATCCTTCGTCATGTCTCAATACTCCTTCGTCTGGTTCCATTCTCTTCTTTCCTTCGTCGTCACTTTCGCCGTCACTTTCTGAATTTGACGATGCTGCCTCCTCACCAACCATTTGTGTATGCAGGTTAATTGTGAATCTTTTGCCTCCGCGCTCCATTGATAGGGTATTTCGTTTCCAATCATGTTTTACTTTTTCTTGGACCAACCAATCCCGTCCCAGAATAGCATCATATCCTTTTCTTTTTAATGGGATGACCACAAAATCCAATAAAAATGGTTGCGTACCAATTGTTACCGGTTGTGCTTTCAAGATTTCCAACGGTTTGATTCCATGTTGGTCTGCTGTAAGCAACTGAAATGCAGGTGGCCACAATGTCGACTTTCCCAACTTCTTCCAAATATCCTTCGGCAACACATTCACGCCGGACCCTCCGTCGACAATTGTGTTTGTCAAAACATTTCCCAAAATCCCCATCTCGACGACCGCCGGGTGTCGTCCGGATGTGAGTGCCACCAGCATTGGGTCTGTTGTCATCACTTCGCTACTATCCCTTCTTGTGTCCTCCGGTGCTTTCAGAAACAGTGTATGATTTAGAATGGCTGTCCGTAACTGGGGCGTTGTGAGAAGGAGGTCACTTATCTTGACCGGTATCTCCGTTTGTAAGATTTGTCGTACAATGTTTTGTTCTGTGAAGTTCCTTGCCAAGGTGCCAGTGATGTCCTTCAACTGAGATGTCCCCGTCGACGATGCCTTTGCAATTTTTGCCTGCGCTTCCCTCACTTTTCTATTTTCCTCCGCTTTCCTCCGTGTAATTGCCAGAACCTCCTCTACATCCGTGCCAACAGTGATCAAGTTTACTCCAGCCTTTGGACATTTGGAATCTTCGTGATCGCTGGGTCCGCACCATCTGCATAATAATTTCGGTGTGTTTGTCGCACAATTCTGCGCAAAATGGCCCCACAAATTACATGCTCGGCATTGAATGATCAGCCGTTCGTTTGCATCATACTGAGTTCGACTGCGGCTCCCATTATTATTGTTATTATTTGTATTGTTGTTATTTTGCCCTCTACTATTATTCCTGTATCCTCCGGATGTAGCACCGGCGGTATTCGTGTTTCCGCTACTACTCGACGGGGAAGCCTCCTATGTGAGAAACACCTGCGGAGATCCTCTTGTCTTCATGTTAAAGGGGCACTCCTTTATCGAATGGCCCATGATTTGACAAATGTCACAGAATTGGTTCTTTGGACACGATCCTTTAGTATGCCCATCTGTTTTACACTCCGTGCACCACAGCTCACTACCTTTTGGCTCCTTTTGCATGTTTTTAAACTCCATCATGCGAACCATATCCTTCTGTAGGGCACGAACCTTCTTGCTGCTGCCTTTGTCGTCGCTGCTATCATCTCCGACAGGCTTGTCGTCATCAGAATCAGAGGAGCTAGTTTTCTTCTTCTTTGTCTTCTGCTCACTTTCAAGGTCCAGTGCTCTGTTATACGTGTCCACATATGATGACGGTGGCACAATTTTCATTTTCCTCTGCAACTTCGATCGTAGGCCGTCCACGAACCATCTTTTTTGCAATCCATCCGCCGGCTTGCTTTCCATTTTGTTTATTAAGTCTTTTAATCTCTTAGCGTAGACGCGAACAGTTTCGTGCTTCCACTGTTTGGTATTGAAAATCTCCGCTATGATCTCATTATCATCCCGCAAGAGTTCAAATTCCGCTAGGAACTCCTTTTTAATGTTATCCCAGCTATTTAGCTTTTGTGGATCCGTATTCGAAAACCAATCAATCGCCACACCCCGTAGGGTTGCCGGAAATTGCCTGACCCATTCGTTGGCATCTATGATTCCATTTGCCCGCTAGATCGTCTCACATGTCTTACAATGTCGGATGGGGTCTAGAATGTAGTTTAACTTCTTTGGTTTGGAGACAAACCAGACATAGATTCGGAAACAATTAAATATTTCTTAATATCTATGATGTTCAATTTTAAAATGCTATAATTGATCCTGTCCACTTATCTATCATATAAATTATTTATGAAATTAAAATAATAATTATAAAGGACGAAACTATATAATATTTTAAGTCTAAAGCTTCAGGCAAATAAAATAAATATTTCTTATAGATCATGCTAGAAATAAAATTGCACTGCAGACACTCCTTATAGATGATCCATCCAATGCAGTTTGACTCCAGAATCACATAAATATATTTACTCAATAATCCAAATTCATGAGTTTAGTTCAAAAAATCATTTCTTTACCAATGAAAGAATAAAATATATCATAAAGCATATATATAACTTGGGTATGTAAAAATTTGATATAAATATGAATTGTCTTGATTTTACATCTGATATATATATAAACAAGGAATAGGTGCGAATAAAAAGTGACAACCTTACGGAAAACTTAATCACACATTTAACTTGATAAAAACTCATCCGGATAATGAACTATATCATTAGTTTAAATATATCTCAAATATGTTATAGAAGTCGAGAAGCTATTGCAGAAACTTCCACAATGTGCGTCCCTTATAAGCTCCATTTCGTCCCAACTCCTTGCCTCTACGTCCACCTATTAGGGTGTATGCCTGGCAACTTGTGCAACCCGCATTTTCATCATTTGTGTCTACAAATAGTCAGGTGTGTCCTTTCTCATAAACACAATGTGACCACGTCTGGAGTTTGGTCATTGTTCAGAAAGTGTGATGAAAGTTCCAGAAATCCCATACTAATCTTCGTTTCTCATGTGTTCCTGTGACAGATTTAAAAATGCCAAGAAATATTAGACGTTGATTAATAAACAAAATATTAATCGACAAGGTGGCTTTTCCATAGATTTCTAACGCCCAAACACACGTTGCTTGACATTCTCGATAGCATCTACTTTTCACATTGGCACTATTTGAACTCCTTCACTAGACAAGATATTTTGCAAATATCCTTTTTGTTTGTGCCTTCCATCTCAGACATCTAACTGAGCATCTACCTTCACCGCTCATATCTATTAAACACACAGATATGTTCTCCTCTGACTATCGATACAGTAAACTTCAACATAACTTTGGTGAATGATGATATGGTTGCTCATTTTCCATCACTTCATAGACCATATTATGGCAGTGCCTAAAGGATGCTATTCTTATTATTTGACGAACATATCTAGTATTAGTTCCTGTATAAGTGAATCCAGAAATATATAATACAGAGCACTTTACAGATGTTCAAGACTTGAAAATAATCTATCATCTTTAGATTTCACGGATATGGTGAAGATCTTGATAACGAATTGCTTAAAAAACACACAGTATCTCTGTATCATTTTTCCTGAGAAAAAATCATTGGCTAGATATAGATAATCCCCCAAACTTTCTTGATAGGATTAGATTTATTTACATTGCTTCTTCCCATGTATGTCGCTGTGAATCTTCTATGTACAGTAGGGAATTGATGGTTTAGAAACCCCCAATATAAAGATATTAACTCCAGCATATTGTCTCATTCAATCTGCCACACATACTCTGCCATACTCTGTTGTTACGGAATATTTATGATGCCCGTGTGATTTACCTCTGCATAGAATATATAGTTAATATGCTAAGGATGTCTACCCATCATTGTTAACATAATGACAGGACTTCATGTATTGATCGCTGATCATTTTGCATACAATACTCTACGATAAAACTCCATTCCAGGAACAATCTTTAGCAGGAATGGGTTAATTGCAGCATATCTGACTATATCTCAACCAGTTCTTTGGGAAAGACTCTTTAGCTAACCATATATCAAATACAGCCTTTATAGAAAAAGGTACTAGTCTTTTACAGCATCATCCACAGATTGATTGAGAACAAATGGAATCTTCATTGACTTGGGAGACATTGAGTGATTTTCTGGACCAGATTCTCTTATGCATATAACATCCTTCATGTTTCAGAATTAATGAGGTTGGGCATTGATCTGAAAGTTCATGATGATGAGTTTGATATCAAGCCATTTTGGATAGTGATGAAATTCATGCCTGTATGAAACAACTTCCCTTTCCATATTCTTTTGATCATGACTTTTCTTAGTGTCTGGAAACATTGTTTGAATATAAGTAGTGGGTAAAATCTGAACATTTTCTCTTTTCCATGGTGTTTGGTACTCTAAATTTGACCAAAATTTAGAATTCCATTAGCATGCATGTCATATGTTGCTTGGAATGCTGTGCCACTATGACAGATGTGATGTACATGATGGTCATGCAAACACCTATTCTCTGACAAAGGATGAAGTTAGAAGCAAAGGGATACAATAGTGCTAGGGTATGTCTTGTTGATGGGAGATGATTTCTAGATGGCATGAAACATCAATACTTGTGTTATGCTTTAATTCTGAGGGTGGATAAAGAAGGTAGTAGAGAAGTTCCTATAGAGGTTTCAGGTTTGTTAAATGAGTTTCAGGACACTGTGTCTAATAATGTCCTTGAGGGGTGCTACCGGTAAGACAAATTGGTTATTTAAATAGATTTAGTCCTTGGAGTCAGTTTTCTTAACAAGGTTGCTCATAGGATGACTCCTAATGAGGCTAAGGAGTTGAATAGACAAGTTCAAGAATTGTTGAGGAAGGGTCTCATCTGGGAGAGCCCAAATCCATGTGTGATACTTGCAATACTTGCACCAAAGGATGGAGAGTGAAGGATGTGTATAAACTCTAGGGCTATAAACAAGATAACCATCAAATATAATTTTCCCCTACCAAGGATGGATGATCTTATGGACTGTTTGAGTGGAGCTCAATACTTCACAAAGATAGACCTCAAGAGTAGGTATCACTAGATTTAGATCAGAGAGGGTGATGAATGGAAGACTACATTCAAGACCAAGGAAGGTTTGTACGAGTGGTTACTCATGCCCTTTGGGCTAACCAATGCATTGAGCACCTTCATGCGACTCATGAATGAGATACTCAAGTAATTTATGCAAAAAATTGTTATTGTGTATTTAAATGATATTTTATTTTTAGTACTAGATGAACATTTGATGCATATTCGTAGAATATTTGAGAAGGTAAGGGAAGAGAAACTTTTGATTAATTTGAAGAATTGTAGCTTTGTCAAAAGTGAATTAGTCTATTTGGGGTTTGTTGTCTCACCCGATGGTCTCAAAATGGAATTTGAGAAAGTGAAGGTCATCCTAGAATGGCCTACCCCAAGGTTTGTCTCTGAGGTGAGGTATTTCCATGGTTTGACTAGTTTTTATAGGAAGTTCATTAGAAATTTTAGTAGTATTTGTGCACCCCTAACTAAAACAATGAGGGGGGATAGAGAAGAGTTCAAGTGGATTGCAAGAGCTGCAAGGAGTTTTGAATTGTTGAAGAAGAAGGTGATAGAGCAACATGTGTTAGCACTCCCCAATTTCAACAAGGTGTTCCAAGTGGATTGTGATGCCAACAGTAATGCCATTGGAATGGTAATAAGCCAAGAAGGTAAGCCTATTGCATATTTCATTGAGAAATTAAATGATGCAAAGAAGTCTATTGTTTGTGATCAAGAGTTCTATGCAATAGTTCACACATTAAAGAAATGGAGGTATTATCTATTGCCGAAAGAATTTGTTTTGTACACTAATCATAAAGCATTACAATAGCTAAATAGCTAGGGTAAGCTGAATCAAAGGCATTTGAAATGGGTAGAGTTCATGCAAAGCTATACATTTGTATTGAAACATAGAAGTGGACAATCTAATAGGTTTGCAAATGCGTTAAGTAGGGGGCAAATATTACTGATAGAAATGTAGGCGGAGGTGGTTGGGTTTACTGAACTCAATACTTCGTACTCTAAGTCTCTTGACTTTGCATAGGCTTGGAGAGAGGAACAAGGTGGCTAGACTACATGATCCAAGATGATATGCTATTCAAAGGGCATCAACTATGCATTCTGAAGAGTTGCAAGAGGGAGAATTTTGTTAGCTGACTGGATGGTTCCGGCGGTATTTTGTATTCTGTAGCCGACGGTCCGGCGGTGTTTCTGTACTCTGTAGCCAACGGTCCGGTGGTGTTTCTGTATTTTGTAGTCGACGGTCCGGCGGTGTTTCTGTATTTTGTAGCCGACGGTCCGGCGGTGTTTTTGTATTTTGTAGCCGACGGTCCGGCGGTGTTTTTGTATTTTGTAGCCGACAGTTCGGCGGTGTTTCTGCATTCTGTAGCTGATGGTCCGGCGGTATTTCTGTATTTTGTAGCCGACGTCGTCAGTAAATAGTTTGTAGCAGATAGAATAATTATGGCCGACGGACTCCTTTGGGAAGGTTCGGCGGTAGTATTTATATCCCGTCTGGGATCATTGTAAAGCATCATTCATCTACTATTGCTAATATAATTCTGCTGTTCGTGTTCATTGTCTGTATGCGTTCATTTTCTTTATCTGTACGGTAAACATTTGGCGCCGTTGCCTTATGAATCTGGAAGGTGGGAAGAATGAAAATTAATGCCAAATCAGCTTAACAAGGATCAGAATAAGGTCAAAGGAAAAGATGGAATCCGTTTTGCACAAGAGAATTTAATTCTGGCACAGCAAGCCGAATGCCGACGAAGATTTCAGAAGATTGCCGACGGAAACCGAAGTGCGGAGGAATTGTTGGAGGAGACTCAGCAGCGGGTGGCACAGAACAGACGTAAGACGTACGACGGTCGGAATAAAATCAAAGTGGAAAAGTTTAAGGCCAGATGGCTTGGACCATATCAGATCTGGGAGGTCGACGACAATCGAGTGGTAAAGTTGGGAACTTTGGACGGACAGAAGGTACCTCCAGCAGTCAACAGATCCAAATTCAAAATATATGGTGCCAAGAAGACTTCGTTGCTGTCACAGGATGGCCAACTGACTCCGTCATTGTTGCAGAATGGCGACGCCTGGAGGCAAAATGGAGGTACCTCTGTTATTTGATTTCTTTTGAAAAAAAAATAATTTTTTTTTTAAAAAAAAAACAAAAAAAAAAAAAAAAAAAAAAAAAATGAAAAAAAAAAGGGGCCGCGGACAGAAAGGCCCGCGGGCTGAAAAGTCCCGCTGGCAGCTGCTGTCCGCGGGCAGAAAAAGAGGGGCCGCGAACAGACAAGCCCGCGGGCTGAAAAGTCTCGCGGGCAGCTGTTGTCCGTGGGCAGACAAAGCCCCGCGGGCAGACAACCGGAGGCCCTCGCGGACAGTCTGTCCGCGGGTTACTAAAAGCCCCGCGGGCAGATGTCTGCGGGCTTAACATTTTATAGATCCTCGCTCAGTTAGCCGTCGGCGAAAGAATGGGCCGCGGGTAGAAAAAGAAAGATCGTGGGTGAGGACAGAAAGGCCGCGAGGAGGACAGGAGGCCGCGGGTGACGACAGGAAGGCCGCGGGTGAGGACAGAAAGGCCGTGGAGTAGGGTTCGGAATGCAAATGATGCGGTTGCAAGAATCCAAATACCAGAAAAAGGAGGGACAATCACACACAGCTATTGGCAAGTATTGGTTTAATTGGCAGCACTGTTGATTAAGATTTCTCTTCTCCTCTTCCGTGGGCTGAGATTTTTTTATAACTGACGGAGGAAACAAAATAAGAAGAAATAAGTCATTGTTGCATGGAGTCAGCAGGCAAGCGGAAGCCGTGGAAGAGTCAGTTGCGGCAAATATGGAGAAGAATTTCTGTGTGCAGAGGGATTTGTGGTGGATTCTAGAGGAAGCAGTAAAACCAAAAAAAAAAAAATAAAATGCCAAAGGGAAGGGGACACATCCGTGGTTGCCAGAAAGAGTGTAGAATCGACAGATAATGACAAAAATGGTGTGATCCGTGCATTTCTGTGCGGGGGCGCTGCCCCTCGACCCCGCCGGGGGCGTTGCCCCCTGGACCCCCAGTCGTGGGAGTTTGACCAGTTGAGAAGAGTTGAAGTTGCTGCAGGCATGGACTGTTTGTGTACCAGAGGCAGTGGGAGCAGGTGTTGGCTGTGAGGCTGTCTTGGTGGATGCGTAGAGAGCTCGGGAGGAGCTGATCATCCAGTTGGAGGTAGTGCAGCGACACTTGGCTCAGGGTATCGAGGAATTGAAAACAGAGAAAGCATCACAGATGGCTATCAAGGTCAACTTGAGGAGACAGTATTGTGTTAGCAGAGGCTACAAATGTAACGGGATGAATGTGGAAGTGATGTGACAGAAGCAGATTTCTCTTGTTGTAGTCACTTTGATGATATATTTTGTTTGATTTGTCTTAGATATGTTGTAATTGTCGTCCAGAGACAACTTTTCTTTTTGGGGGGAATGGTGTTAGCCGACTGGATGGTTCCGGCGGTATTTTGTATTCTGTAGCCGACTGTCCGGCGGTGTTTCTGTATTCTGTAGCTGACGGTCCGGCGGTGTTTCTGTATTCTATAGCCGACGGTCCGGCGGTGTTTCTGTATTCTATAGCCGACGGTCCGGCGGTGTTCTGTAGCCGACGTCGTCAGTAAATAGTTAGTAGCAGATAGAATAATTATGGCCTACGGACTCCTTCGGGAAGGTTCGGCGGTAGTATTTATATCCCGTCTGGGATCATTGTAAAGCATCATTCATCTACTATTGCTAATATAATTCTGTTGTTCGTGTTCATTGTCTGTATGCGTTCATTTTCTTTACCTGTATGGTAAACAAATTTGATCAAAGAGAAATATAGTAAGAAGTCACTTATTGTGTCTGTTGGAATGAAAGTTTAAGTTTCTTGTGGCTGTTATTATTCTAGAATGGTAGCATGCTAGGAATATCATTTTATATCTCTATTTTGTAACAACAAATTTAAATTTGGAAATTAGATTAGGGGTTTCTTGGCTACAAGCAAATTGTTTGACAAAATGGTCCAGTAGCAGGGGTAACCTATTATAGCGGAAATGTGCATCAGATTTTGGGAAATTCAGTTTGTTGAAAAACAAAATGAAATCAATGGAATATTAGAAAAGTGAACTTTTCTCGAAAGAATTCAATGGCATTCAATGGTGATTAACTAAGGGACTTGCAAAAAGAAAAGGGAATATAAAATTGGCTAATATGCAATTGGATTACAATTGAAGTCTGTGAAATGTTTTGGTGGTTGTCTGTGAAATGTTTTGTTTGTTTCTCTTTAAGTTGGAGAAATTAGATTTATATTTGTCTAACGTGACCAGTCTGATTAGATACTTTTGAATTTGGTTTTGCAACCCTCTGTGCTTTCCTTGGTCTAGCACAAGTTTTTGGGACATCCTTGTGAAGAGGTGAGACTTGCAGTTGCTTCTTGTGATAGTGATATCATAATGATAAGAGTAACTAGACCTATAACACCTTATAATGATGACATATTGATGAAGGTTCTACAACTAATTATGGAGAGCCTACATGGGTTTCATGATGTGAAAACCTCTACTTTGTTGAGAGGGCTAAGATTTTAGATATTATGGTAAGATCCAAACTAGTTGTCATTATGTTGGATATCTAATGTGATAAATTGGTTCTTCAAATGTTTCAATGCTTCTTAGTTGGAATGAGGAAACATCATCCAAACAATGTGAGGGCTTGTATGCAAACCATCACGCCCTCAATCTTAGACAATGACGACGATATATGTAAGTAGTTGCAATCAAACTTGTTGGCCATTTGGAGGTATGAGCAGGCTATATAACCTATTGCTTATGAGTTCTCCAAAAGACAAAAGTATAAATTGGAAGGTTCAAGGATGGGCTTACTGATTGCAGGGTCTTCCAAAAAGAGTAAGAACCAAATGAGGAAAGGAAAAATCTGTTTCACATGTTAGGAGGCATGGACACTTGATCATAGTTGTAAGGGGAAAAAACATTTTGAAGCCAAGTTGTGATGATGGCAGAGATACGAGTGAGAACAGTGCCATGACTCATGAGGAGCAAACTAAATCTACAACTTTGAATACACCTATTACTATGCACGATGAAAGTAAAAAAGATAATGACTTCCAATCAGCCAAGGTAGATAATATGGAGGAAGATTCAATCATCACAAGTGGGGATATTCAAACTCTTTATTTGTGAGTTGCAGATCCGTATTGATAGATTATTTGAAAAGAGAAACTTCTTTGATGAATCCATATGTGATCATAATGCTGTCCCATTGGTGCTCCATGAAGAGTGCATGATATGTTCTATAGAGACAGCAACATGTGATAATCGTTTCATATTTGAGAACAAATCAGAAAATGAAAGAGACGACAAAATGTGATAAATCTTTTCATATTTGAGAACAAATCAGAAAATGAAATGTGTGACAACTCATGTACCCTAGGTGAATTTGAACACAGAGCCTTAGCATTGTAAGATTGGTCTCAAAGTAGAGAGTTGTGCAAGTATTTAGAAGGGTTGATGATTCTCACAAATACATTGAAGATCTGATTTGGAAAACTCTGATTGATGAGAGGCAAAAAAAGAATTGCATGTGGTGTTACTAGTTCTCAGTTGCACATTGTCAAAGAAGCATGTGAAAGAATGAGATCAAACTACTTGCATGTAATGTCCCCATCTTTTAGCCTCTTAATGGAGTTCTTAGCTTTTTAATTCTCCGAAGACTAAGTGGAGAAATAAGGAGAAATTGATTAAATTAATTTCTTATAAAGTCAGTAAATAAATTAAAATTAAAAGCTGACTTTATATTTAATTAATTTAATTAAAAGTGATTAAAGTTAATTAAATAAATTAAAAGAATCTTCTAGAAGGGGGAATTAAATATTATTTTATTTCTTCTAGAAGGAGGTCCATATATTGGAGGAAAAGAATAAATAGGGAGCGCAGCCTCATTGTTGATCATCGAATGTGTTGCTTTCTACTCTTCCGGATAATTTGTGGAGCCAAGGGTTTCTGCAGTAGTTACATAGATGGTTGGGAACAAACACTCCCATTGATTTGCATAACTGAGGTGGTGAAATATCTTGCGAAGGGTTGCGGGTGTTGGAGAAGACAAATCAGTCTTTTTGTTGTGCCAAATTTATGGCCTAGGGCCAGATTTGTGGAGTAAGATTGAAGGAATCAGCCAGATATTGCTACAGTACAGATTTGCTACAGTACTGCTGCTATAGTGATACTGCTACAGTGTTGTAGCTACAGTGATGCTGCTACAGTGTTGTAGCTACAGTGATTTGCTATAGTAACTTGCTACAGGAAAATTCATATTTTGGAGCAATTCCAAGTTTTTTATCTACTACATTTTGCATTGTTTGATAGTAGATATTTAGGGCATTGGTAGGGTTTGTGCGATATGTTGTACTCTGATTTATATCAGAGTTTTATATCAGAATTTGTTGCCCTAATTTCTTATTGCTGTAGATGCATATTTTCTCATTTGTAACTAGTGTTTATATGTTCAAATGAAAAAAAAAAAAAAAAATTGCATCGCCATTGTTAGTCATTTGGAGTTTGCAAGCATATCTCTTTTAGTTTGGCATTTTGGAAAGAAATCAGAGTTTAGATCTGCAATATATCCCTTGTGTGCAAAGTGTTTGATGAAATTCTTAGGTTAGAAATTAGGAAATTAAAATTAGAATTGCAAGGGATATTGCAGTGGTATCAGAGCTTGCTTTTGAGAAGGATTTGGTGTTTCACGAAGTTATAACCAGTTGGTGTTATTACATTGCAGCTGTTAATAGATAGGGATCTTGTTATGAAATTTGGGGAAGACAAGGAAAATGAGGTTTTGATCTTTGTAATCAGCTTAGCATGGCTCATTTCTCTCCATTCAAATCAGAAAATCAGATGTCCATTTTATTTACAACGAAGCATCAAGAAATTGGTACAATAGAGATGAAGATTAAACAAATAGTAGAGAGGATTGATGGAATCTTAAAGGAAGAAATATGAGACATTTTATCAATTTACATACTAGGGACATCCAATATGTTGAAGAATTTCACAAAGTACTTTTCAGCCTTGTCACATTGTTTGTTGAAGAATCATTTGAGACACCACCACCTTTGACCACTTGAAAAGGACATGCAAGAAGCCAAGATTTGGTGATAGATGAGGTGCCCAAAATTCTAATTTGGGGCAGCAAAAGTTCACTTTCTCATTCATATGAGCTCGCAGCCTTTACACGCGGGAAATCTAATGAAGAGGTGTCTACAAGTGTTAGTCCCTGAAGTGCAAGTATGGGCCATAAAATTTCCAGGGAAGAGGTGCTTGAAAGGGTTGAAGACATGAGACAAAAGCATGGTAGCAATTATGATTTTTGTAACAGCAATCATATTTCTCTTCATTATCACGAAGTAACAATTTTTTCACATTAGAACATAGTAACGAGAATCGCCTGAATCGGCGATTCCGCGACCTGATTCATCCTGCGCGATTTTTTTTGAATCGTGAATCGGTATCGCCGATTTCTGGGCCATGAATCGCCTGAATCGCCGATTCAGGCGATTCATGTAAAAATCGCCAAAATCGCCTTAAAAAATCGGCTATGAATTGCCCGCGGCATGTAAAAAGGGAAGTTGAAATTTTAAAAAAAATCACTTGTTTTTTTCACTTTGTTTTTGACTTATTCTCTTTGTTATAACCCTAAAGAGCCTTCTATTTGTGAAGCATGAGTAGAAGAGAGGAAAAGTGAGAGAGAAGAAGAGAAAAGAAAAGCCATAGGTTTTCAACCAGCAAGGAGGAGGAGCACCAAAGAGATCAGCAGGCCATTTGGGGAGCCCATCAATTGCTTTGGGAGCATTAAGGAGCCAATATCAACACTCCTCAACTCATTTGCAAGAGGTAAGTGCTTATTTTTTTTCTTGCATGTTAGTGTATTATGCATTTTTTGTTAAATTTTTAGTGTATTATGCCTTTTTTGTTAAATTTCTATAGTTTTCAAGACTTTTAGTGTAAATCTTGAATGCTCTTTATTTTTACTAAGTTGCAAGCTAGGGTTTGTTGTTTTCTAATTTTTATTAGCTTCAAACTTTGATATTTTACATAAAATTTTTTATTGCAGCAGCCTTTGCTCTCATTTTTCGCAATTCCAATGGGTAAAAAAGATGAATGTTGGAAATATAATGAAGAGTTTCCTGGAAGAACCAAATATCAAACAAAATGCATGTTTTGTAAAGAAAAAATAACTTCCGGGGTATTTATAGATTGAAATTCCACATTGCTGCTATACCTGGACATGATGTTACAGTTTGCACTCACCAAACTCTTGAGGCAAAACGCACTTGCTTAATGGCATTAGAAAAAATTGAAAAAGACAAAGCAAATAGGAAAATGCAAGTTGAAGGGTTAAGGGGTATTGGCTCCCATGTTCCCGCATCCGCAGTCGCATCCACATCTGCATCTGCATCAGTTTCCGCATCCGTAGGTTGTGTTGGAGAGGGTTTTTCTAGGCCTCCTTTTTATCCTAGTTCTTCTGCTCGTGCTAGTGCTAATGCTAGTCGGTCACATACTGAGACGAAGTCCCACACCAACCTATTGCAGCCTAGAGTGCAGAAAAACAGAATGGATAGTTACTTTGTGCCCCGCACTACTCCTGGTTCCCAACCCACGCTTGAGGGAATGGGTTTGAACAAAGAGATTCACGATGCTGCCAGAAAGGAGATATGCAAATTTTGGTACTTTTGCAACATTCCATTTATTGCAGCCAGGTAATTGATTCTTTTTTCTTTGTTTTCTTTAAAGCTAAAATTAAAAGTAAAAGTAAAACTTCAATTATATCTACTTGTTTTATAATTTGAGTCTTTGACATCTAAACTTTTATTTGTGATAGGGCTCCTTATTGGCAGAATATGATAGATGCGGTTGCTATTTGTGGTCCGGGGTTTAAAGCCCCAACTGAGGCCGAGTTGAGTGGATACCTCCTGGATGAGATGGTAGAGGACATGAGGGTTGACCTCGAGGAGAACCGAAAGGAATCGATTGCAAAGGGTTGCACCATCATGACTGATGGTTGGACCGATAGGAGGAATAGAACACTCCTCAATTTTCTTGTATCCTGTGGAGGTGATTGATCATTCTACTTTCCTACATACATTGTAAATTTTGATTTGTTGAATGCTAATTCGTTAATGATCCATTTAATATTATAATTCATTGTTTTGTTACTTGTAGGATATACCATGTTCATAAAATCCATTGATGCTTCCGCACATGTGAAAAATGCCACATATTTATGTGAGGCTATTGAGGAAGTTATAGCAGAGGTGGGAGAACAAAATGTGATCTAGGTGGTGACGGATAATGCAGCAAATTATGTTGCAGCAGGTAAACTTTTAACTTTGCAAGTTTTGAAAATAAATTTATTTGAATTTTGAAATTTGAGTTTCTAATTGACTTAAAATTGTTGTAGGTAAACTTTTGATGGAGAGGCACCCTACCATATTTTGGTCCCCTTGTGCGGCACACTGCATTGACCTCATGTTGGAGGAAATTGGCAAACTTGAGTTTGTCAAGTCATGTGTGGAAAGGGCAAAAAATATATGCAAATTCATTTATAATCATGCATTTGTCCTTAGCACAATGAGGAAGTACACAAAAGGCAAGGAGTTAGCTCGCCCAGGTATCACGAGGTTTGCCTCGAATTTTATCACCTTGCAGTCCTTGTTGACATCAAGGGATGGATTGAGGAGCATGTTTGTTGGGCAGGAGTGGATTTGCTCTTCCTATGCTACGACCACTGTAGGGGTAGATGTGGCGGATTGCATATTTGATGAGGATGGTTTTTGGAAACCCACTAGAGAAATCCTTAAGGTAAATTTATTGCAATTTAACATTTAGTATTTTGCTTTTACTTTAAGTTATATTATTTTATATTTAAGTTTTGACTCAAATTTTTTGTTTTACTTTATATGTAGGTCATTGAGCCCCTTGTAGCTTTGCTACGAACTGCTGATGGGGAGAAGCCCTCTATGGGCTACATTTATGAGGGCATGGATAGGGCCAAGGAGGCCATCAGAGCCCAATATGCAGGAGTGCAGGAGAGGTATGGCCCTATTTGGGACATCATCGATAGGAGATGGCAGAATCAGCTCCATCGACCCATCCACACAGCAGCTTACTATCTGAATCCGGCATTTCGTTTCCGTCCTGAGTTTAAGGCGGATGCAGAGGTTCTCACTGGCTTATACACAGTGATTCAGAGATTGAGTAACGATGAAAATAGCGCTGCTGCGATTGTTGAGCTAGACCAGTTCAACAATAAGGAGGGGCCACTTTTCTCTGGCAAGATGGCCATAAATGCTCAGACAACACTACAGCCAGGTAAAAATTAAATAATATATTCAATGTTCATGAATCCAGATTCTAAACTTAAAGTTGATTATATAATGCATTAATTTTAGAGTTGTAATTTGTAAATGAGACTAATTGTTTTTGTTTTTTCCTTATTTCAGATAGATGGTGGCAAATGTTTGGGGCCACAACCCCAAACCTTTAAAAAATTGCCATCCGCATTCTGAGTCAGCCGAGCAGCGCTTTTGGATGTGAGTGCAGTTGGTCCATGTTCGAGCACATCCACTCAAAGAGGAGAAACAGGTTGACAGTGCAGAGGTTGAATGATCTTGTCTTTGTTCATTACAACCTTCGTCTTAGGATTAGACAGATTTTGGGCGCTGACTCCTCTCCGATCATTCTAGAGGAGATTGATCCAGAATCAGAGTGGATCACAGAGACCGTGGACCCAGTCTTCACTGAGGAAGACCGCGCGTGGGTTGACCAGGTGGATGTAGAGGCTGAGGCTGTGGCTAGGGCAGAGGAGGCAGCTAGAGCACGTTCAAGCATTGGTAGACGCACACGCGCACGTACAGACGCAGGCCCTAGCTACGTTATTCATGAGCCCATTGCCCATGCAGGGGACATGGCTCGACGGTCCTCTAGGACCTACCTTACACGCCTTTCTCATAGACAAACTGGATACTCAGAGGCTGAGGTTGAGGCTGCAACAGAGCTAGAGGATGATGAGGCTTGAGCTGGAGCCTTGTTTTTATATTTTGTTTACACTGTATAGATATTGATAGTGATACTGAATCACTGATAGACATATGTTTCAAACTTTCATGGATCTTCATCTTAGATTTATACATACATTTATGATTTGATGTCTTATAAATCTTCATGATTTCATCTTACTGATTCTATGATTTGAATCATTATGATCATTTGATTTTTATTTACTTCAGCTAGCATACAATTTACATTTTAGTATATAATGATAACATAGTTACGTATGTGATGGATTTTATGTTTCATGTTTATGTATGTTAGATTCTATTTGATGATGTTATAGTGTTTTTAAGTTATATTCAATAAAGGGTGCATGAAATAAGTCTTAAATTGTTAAAATCTTTACATTTAAAGGGTTTTTTCAAATTTGCCGATTCATCGCCGATTCACCGGCGATTCACCCCCGATTCACGATTCGATTCGGCCGTGCCGATTTCGATACGATTCCGATTCACGTTACTATGCATTAGAATGATGATTAATGGGATTTTACTAGTTCTGAAATTTTGCTTGATGTTGATCAAATTCATTGGAGAAGTGGATTTTGTTGATGACACTTGTATTGAACTAGACACTAGAGAGTTGTTTTCCACGGGTGATGAAAGCATCTCCTATTCATTTTTAGGGTTGTCCTCAATTTCATGTGAGATGGCAGTCATTAATTTATTGGTTGGCAATTTTTTCTTCATAGAGTCTTCAATTGGTAGTGGCTGTCCTACTTGGGTTTCCATTGCACTATAGATTTGGCATGTTCTACAATAGCTAGTAAGTTGCATGAGAATTTGAAGAGACATGACTATGTGTTAGATATTGCACATGAGATGGAATTCTTCCCTATACATGGTAATGGTGACACCTTTGACATCATTCTTATTGCTAGCTTAAGTCTTAGCAAGAACATTTGGTAGCTTATTTAGTTGATCTATGAGCAAAATGCACTTGCTTTTGACATCTTTAGAGTGAGCTACTTATTCAATGGATGATACATGAAGATTCTATAATGATAGGCATCTATTTCTGCTCCCATGGCCAAATGGATAGATTGGTTTGGGATTAGGGTGTTGACATGATCAATGCTTCGGTTTTTATGGATCGTGATGAAATGTTTCACAACTCAAGGCTTTGTGTTAGTTTTAGTGCGGTGCAATAGATTGGTTAAGGTTTTAGTCCGGTGCAATAGATTGGTTAAGCAATGTTTTTGATTGACAGGGGATCTTGATATTGACACACAAACTCCAATTGCTTGAGGACAGTCAATCTCTGGGAAGGGAAGACTGCAATGTCCCTTTATTTGGATATCAGAAATTAATTGAATAATTAAATTAAAGTTGTTGAAGTATAATAAATTTGATGACTACTTAACTTAATTTCCTAAAAAAGTTTTAAAATGAGTTTAATGGTGAAATTTAAAAAATGATGAAGTCATTTTAATATTATTTCCCACAGCTGAAATCAAATTAAAAAGGGGAAATTAATAAAAAAGAGAATTGAAGAGATAGACATAGGGAAAATGAAGAATCACTCCATTGGGCTTTGAAAGAAGGGGAGGCTCATTCTTGATATGCTTGGTTGATGCTTGATTATTGGTTTCTCTTGGAGAATTCTGGGAAGCTTTGACTTTCAGTCTGAAACATTTAGGATTTCATGGTGAATTGGACGAAAACCCAAGTCACACCTTGGTGGATTAGTGAAGGATTTCACAGCTGGGTAGATTTGTGACAAAGGTACTTCATTTCTATATGGAAACTAAGATTTTAATGATCTATCCTCATATTTAGTTCAGATCTCTATTTTTCAGTCAGATATTACATGGTTCTTTAGTGTAATCTATTAGTTTAATAGAAAATAGTTGCATGCAAAGTGTATGTTTAATTTTTGTGGTACCTTTTGAAAACCCCGAAACCAATATCCTCGCTGGATATTGCAAAATCTCGGGAAATGGAATAAAGAATTAGAAAATGGCAAGGGATAATAGAAAAACTTAGTGCCATGGATCCTATGGTGCAAAAATTAGCAAATGATCGACTTCAATTCAAGAAGGCAATACCACAAAATCCTCGACTTTGATCATTGAGATAGGTGTAGAGAAAATAGCACTTGATTGTATTGTTGGTGTGAATATAATCACTAAGATATAGATCTTCAAGCTTGCACAAGGAGACCTCTTTGCAATAAACATATTCAAGGCAACTCAGAGGACATTGCAGCCAAGTGTAAGTCTATTAAACGCATAATTTTAAACTTAAAAGTTAACACATTTCACTCTTTCACATAAATAACATAATTTTCGAAGTGAAACTATAGGATCGATTTTTTTTCCATTTTAGATGCGTGTTGATAAAGGTTTGGTGATAAGGTGTCAAATCTTTATAGGAAGCAGTTTGTGTCTTGAATCAACCATGTAGTTCTCTAGGACATGATTGCAATTGGAGTATGTTGGAGCACATAAACTTCAAGAAGCACGATAGGTTGTTAATGCAAATTTTGAATGATGTTATGCATGCTCGTTACAACTTTTGTCTCTATTACAAACATATATTGGGTTTGACTCATCTTGTATGGAGGTCGGTCCCATAGTTAAGAATGGATCACTGAGGTCAATAATCTCGTCTTTAGCAATGAGGACCTTGCATGGGTTAATGAGGTGGATTGAGAGGTAGAGGCAATAGCCATGATAGGGGAGGATAGAGAAAGAGTAGTTAGAGTATGAGGAGACCCCTTGACTGTTGGTGTTACTAAGACTCAAGGTTATATCATGGCTGCATCATCATCTAGGACATAGGATGTCCAGTAAGAGCAGCCACAGGTACAAACTGGTCCTGTGGTTTTGGTCTAGTCTACTTGTGGGTCCAAATAGGGTCCTACCCGTGGGGGGTGGTTCAAACCAAACCACACCTACTTCGGACCTAGGCGGACTAGGGTGAAAAACATAGAACCGCCAATAGACTTGGTCTCGCAGATGATTAAAGTGGGTGGTCGAATTGGTTTTTTTGCAAATTAAATTATTTTTTGACATCCACTATTAGGGTTAGAATATGTTGGTAAATAGAAAAATAACTCTTGGTGCCCCTTGATCCCATCTTGGGGGCGTTGCCCCCAAACCCCCATTAAAAGATTTGGGGGGAAATTGTGCCAATGAAAGCAAGGAAAAATTAACCTTCGAGTGTGATTAGGCTTCATATAATAACATCCACAATCCTAAAGAGTGGATTCCAATGGCTTATGTTGGCTTCTACTTCTTAGGTTGAACTTCATGAATTTGAAGATTTTGAGACCAATAATGTTATTGGTGTAGCTGATCCCATTGGCCTTAGCTTTGTTTGTTAGTCAACTGATGCCAATGTAGAAGAAGAAGACGATGATGATGATGATGATAATGATGAAGAATATAAATAAATTTGTAATGCTTTCATTGAACTTGATGTTATGATTTATCACTTGGAATTTTAATGTTTTGAATCTTTGATGTTGGACTTGACCATATGTGAATATGATGCTATGATTACAAGTTTGTGGTGCTCAAATGTTTTCATGATACTATGTGACATTCTAGTCTTAACTCCTGCTTCTAGGGTGCATAAATATGTGTGTATGTGTGTGTGTACTATTGAACCTAAATGAACCCAAACTCTCAAATGTTTTTATGATCCTATGTGACATTCTAATCTTAACTCGTGCTTCTAGGCTGCATAATGTATGTGTGTGTGTGTATTTTACATGTATTTGTACTACTGAAACTAAATGAACCCAAACCCTTTAAAATTTTGTTGTACCGGCGAACCAGTCTTTAGTACCCAAACTTGGAACCGAACTCAAACCGGCATCCTAGTTTAGGACCCATCTTAGATGCTAACCCATGACTTCATGTGATGCTTGAACGAGCAATGCAGACTTACATTTTCACTTTTGATATTTCCTTTGATGCCGTCAATTTCATAATCCATGAGATTTGTACACATTTGACAATATTTATAATTTTATGTATCTTACAATGTTCTTCCCCTAGCTAAAATTTAAAATTCAATTTTGTACCTCTAAATCAGATGTATACTTCTGTACATGGTCAAATATCTTCTATTTGATTAGTTTGTTGTGTCTTTAAAGTTTATTTATTAAAGGGCTCACTATGCAAGTTTTAAATCCTTAAAAACCTTTGTATTTTAATGATTTTTTCAATTTTCTAAGCTTGGGTGCAAAGGGCAAGTCCTAGTAGAAAAATAGCTTGCGGAGTCTGACTGTTGTAACACTGTTCTAAATACTTTTTTAAGTGAATGCAAATCTTCCATGCCACATTGGTTTGAATGATATCCTCTTGGTCAAATGTGAACTTTTGATCAAACATAAAGAAAATTTATAGAGTTTGTGCTGAAAATTTAATTCATTTTTATAAGTGCAGATATTTTGGCTTGGGCTCAACTAGGGTGTAATAACCCCAACCGGTTATAACTTCATCAAACACCGAATTCTTTTATAATTTAGTTGTTTGGCATTTCTTCAAACACTTTGCAAGCAAGCTTTGATACCATTGTAGTAACTTGACTGACTCACACTACTGTAATGTTGGATAAGATTGTTTTTTGTTTTGAAATGCATTGCAATCTTGTATTTTTTTTCCTATAGAATATATGAATGTTTTCATATATATCAAATACTAGAATATGCAAGTAAATAACTCACAACTAATAATGCGAAATATCAAATTCTAAACAATCTTGCAATTAATGACTTGCAAATTTATTGCTTCACAAATTGAATATAAAAGGAACCTAAAATGTTTGATATAATTCCAATTTGCAGTAGACTGAACACATTCCACCTTGAGCTTTAAATGACACCAATCACAACCTGTATAGGAAAGGCCCACATCCTTTAGTAGTCACCAACAATGCCAACAATGGCTCCAATACTGCAGCCCTTTAAATGCCCAGATAATGGCATTAAAACCAGACTTCCGATCTGTTTCTAGATGCCCAGATTTGTGATTGCAACAGCTTTGGAAAGCGCCAATAATGATGTCTGAAAGATAAAGTCGTGTGGGAATAAACACAACACAAATGCTATCCAACGTTGCTCAATATATATCACCAGCAATTAAAAAACCCAATGCCAATATGCAGCAAAAATTGACGGTAGAAAACAGAGATGTGAAATGCCCAAAATGTGCCTCTATATAGCAGATGCAATTATCAATAATACCTCAAATTTCCTTCACAAATTCAGCCAGCTAAAACCCTCTCAAAAACAACAGCAACAGTCAGGAGGAATGACAAATCGTATACCTCAACACAACTTGCCAACCATTCTCGAAATAATTCTCAGAATTGAATCTACAATACTTCAGCTATAGATCCCAAACACTTATACTTCAGCAAGGGCACAAAATTCAGAACTTTAGAAGTGTCACAAAGACAACAAAGTAAGATAAGATAATCAAATAATTGGATGCTTTTTTCATCAAATGTCCTCATCTATAATCTCCAAATGACGCCAGTTTTCCAAAAGAACTCCACTTAAGACGCTTCCTCTACACAACATTAAAATGTAATAAAGTACCATTAATATAAGTTATTAATTGCTTTTGGCTCCAAAAAAGACCTTTTCCACCATAACTTAATATTTTGACACGCAAGGCCATTGCTTTTTATTCCCACAATTTAAAACTTTTCGTCTCGATTCCTACGAGCTATGATATTGAGGTGACCAACCAACAACACCAACAAAAATAACAACTTTAGCGTATTTAGATGAATAATAATAATTCACCTGTCTTGCGAAAACAACTGAAGAAGCATCAGAATCGAAATCTGAGAACACGAAAGTGATCTTGATGATGAAAGACGATGAATAAACCTGATGGGGTGACTTACTACAAATAGAAGCTCCCTCCAAGATTCTTGGAGCCCAAACAAGAAGCCTAAAATAAAAATTGAGAGCATCACCCAACTTCTCTAATTCAACTGAGCTTATCGAAACCAATAGATTGACTTACTACAAATAATAAGTCCCTCAAACAGAGCCAAAACACACCATAGGCTATTGGAAAGCCTATAACCACACAACTGAGACCCTCAAATCCCATTGTCAGCTCATGAGGGTTGCGATGGTGAAATGACCTGGCCAATTGTAGGAACCTGCTAAAAATGGGAATGTTACATAGGGCATGCTTAAAATGACTAAGATGTATCTTGAATATTTCATAAACATAAGCAAGGAACTTATCCCCTAATCTTGACCCATTTCAGCCAGGTATTGTGGTATGAATGGGTGAATTTAGTTATGTAGCAAAATACTATCACTGTGACTGTATTTAAACTCAGTCCTCCAACTGTAGATGCATCATAGGGTTTTTATTTTAAAATACTCATAAAAATGGAGTGATGAGATCCAAAGCTTATTTAGTCATAATTTCTTCATTCTCTTGGCTTTCTCGTAGTTCAAAAGTATAACAATCTTGGTCATTAAATGATTAGATATGAGAAATATGTCAGTCAATTTAATTTTTTACTTTAAACTTAAAATATAGAAGATATTCATGCTTTTCTCTCTGTTACTTGAAAAGAATTTTATTTAGTTTTCTTCAACCCTATGAATTCTAGCATCTAATTTATTAGTTTTTAATTTGTATATGGGTCTGGGTTGTAGATGATCTTTTGTTTTAGGCTTTCTTGAAATATAGGTTTAAGTATTTACTGTTGTGAGTTTTGGATTTTTGGCCATGACAGAGTTTGTACAAGTTCTCTCCTCTAGGCATTTGCGAATGCGGGTTTGGGAACGTGGTGCAGGTGAGCTATTCTTTTTCATTAGATTTTTTAAAATTGATGCAGTTCCTTACATTAATGCAGTTGCTTGCTTCTCTAAAATTGTTTGTAATTTTGAGCACAGTTGTTTTTTAGCCCTTATCTTTTTTCGGTGTTTTTTTGTAAATGTTGATTAAATTTATTTCAGATTTATAAACATGAATGTCTATTTCTCAGATTCTGATTAGTACTAATCTCAGAATAGTACTTTGCGGAATGTAATCAGAAATGGGTCTTTGTCAAATGTGGATGCAAGTGGTAATTCAATATTCATAAATAGTGAATATTGATTATTAGTTCTGAATCTGATTTGTGTATTCGCCGAACTCCAAGGGGCAGAGCATTAATTAATTTCGATGTTCTTCTTGGCCGTTCAGTTTGAGTATATGTAAGAGATGAGAAGGCATGTCCATGGGTGGACATGTCTCCACTCCATTCATGGACACGTCTCTTCAAATGCAACTATTTGATTCCAAAGAAAAGCCCTATCCTAATCGGGATTAGCAATAGTTAGCATTTAACCAATATAAATGACATGTCGCTGATCTGCAATGAGGAATAATCAGACTCCAATCTGATTTATTCATGCATTTGATCATAACTTCTTTTTTGGGCAAGAGGAACACGAAGTGACAATAATCTGTAGTGGAATCTGCAAGTGTAGATCTACAATATACTTGGATTTATTATGATCTGATATAGATAATTATCTATCTTCAATAAGATCATATATTTATAGAGTTCCAATTAGATATAAGCGTGATGATTGTTTTCCAAACCAATCAATTATTATATCTGACCGAAGCTGCTATTGTTTAACAATTTTCTTCATGGATTTTTTACCGTCAATTTCCATATCATCATAGTTAGTGGCATACTTTCATTTACGCTTTGTCTAGAATGGGTCAATGCCTTGTAACATTATTTAGTCAACTTTGTTTGTAAAATTTTGGAGGGCATTCAAACATGTATGTACACTTATTCGGTCACATAAGAACATATATGTTGCTAAAAAATTCCCCTGTTTAGACATTGGAGCAGTAATTTTGTGTAATAACCCCAACTGGTTATAGCTTCATCAAACACCATATTCTTTTATAATTCAGTTCTTTGACATTTCGTCAAACACTTTGGAAGCAAGCTTTGATACTGTTGTAATGAGCCCTGTTGGCTCTCAAACAATCTCTTCATAATAAATGATTTCTTTTTTTGTTTTTGAGGTTTTGCAATTTAGGATACAACAATATAGCAGAACAATAGAAGATATTCCAATAATTATTTCAACTCAAACATTTGGATATTACATAGGGAATATACAACTAAAAATTCCAAATTTTAATATCAACTTTGATACTGAGTATTTTCACAAAATACCAACAACCCAGTTGATAAAATATCCCCTATTGTTTAAATCAACAATATCCAAAAAAATTAGAAGTTACAATCCATGAACTTACAGGTAAGACATGCCTTGAAACCTTTTAAAATGAAGTTTAGCAACAACAAAAGAATTCTCCAAAAAACAAATGCAACTGTAGATATGTAAAACGCTTCTCCCAAATTGTAGATAGAAAATAATGCCTAGCAGCAAATATAAATGGGTGCCCAACCAACTCGAAATAAACCAACACCCAACTGCTTCTCAGCAATAGTAACAACAGTATAAGAAGATGCCAAATTCCAAATTCCGAACACCACAATGTCTCCCAACCAGAGTGTATACAACAATGGAGATAAAGACCAATTCTCAGAAAACTTATTCAAAATACCTCAGCTATGAATTACAATGAACTTCTCAAGAACAAACCCTTATACTTTAACAAGGGCACAAAAAAATCAGACTTTAGAAACGTCACAAAGACGACAAAGCAAAATAATATAATCAAATAATAGGATGCTTTTCTTATCAAATTCCCTCATATTTATAATTTCCAAATGACACCAATTTTCCAGAAGAACTCCACTTTAGAAGCTTTCTCTACACAACATTAAAACATAATAAAGTGCCATTAATATAATTTATTAATTGCTTTTGGCTCCAAAAATGACCTTTTCCACCATAACTTAATATTCTGACATACAAGGCCACTGTTTCTTGTTCCCATGATTTAAAAATTTCGTCTTGGTTCCAACGAGCTATGATACTGAGGTGACGGGCCAACAATACCAACAAAAATAGCAACCTTAGCGTATTTAGATGAATAATAATAATAATAATTCAGCCGTCTTGCAAAAAGAATTCAAGAAGCATTAGAATTGAAATTTGACAACACCAAAGTGATTCTGATGATTCTGATGATGAATGAACCTGATGGGGTGACTTACTATAAATAGATGCTCCCTCCAAAATTCTTGGAGCCCAACTGGAAGCTCGAAATAAAAATTGAGAGCATCACCCAACTCCTTTAACTCAATTGAGCTGATCGGAACCAACAGTTTGACTTACTATAAATAGTAAGTCCCTCAAATAGAGCCAAAACTCAGCATAGACTGCTGAAAAGCCTATAACCGTACATTTGAGACCCTCAAATCTTAATATCAGCTCACGAGGATCGCGATGGTGAATTGACTAAGCCAACTGTAGGAACCTGCTAAAAATGGGGACATTGCATTTTGTGCCATCAAGCTGAAAATTAATACTTTGAATTAGTAACAACTGAAAATATTCCCTTAGTTTCAATTGCATGGTAGATATGAATAATAGACTCCACTTGGGATATGTGAGGAAGGATGTTTTGTGGAAGGAACTACAATGGGAATTTAATGCATGACTAAAGAAACTAAGGTGAAGGATAAATAGCAACATCAATGTGGAGAATGTGGGTTAGATAAGATCCAGCTAGGATACTGCAGTTGTCTATTTAACTTAAGGAAAGTTCAAGACTGAAAGTAGAAAACAACAGAGTTACGGTAACATTTGCTCAAAGGATAGAAAAAAGGTATTTGGATGGACTAATTCTTGAGTCAACTATTTCAATTTATTTCTGTTAAGGCAGCTTGATTTTATCATAATTAATTGGGGTATGAATTTTGTTTCAAGTCATGGGTTAGCCTACATTTTGTAAGGTTTTTGCAAATTCTGCTAGAAATCAAACTGATATAATGCCTTTCTTAGTGCTGAAGATGGTCTTGAATATACAGACTTGTATATGAAGTGTTACTTGGAGTATAATAATTATTCTAAAAATGTTTTTATTATTATCCCTGCTATAGATCGCATAAGGCAGTTAAGTCACAGGGTTCGCCACATTTCAGCCATGAAGTTCGAAATTCAGCGAACATAAAAACCTTGCCAAAAAATTGTTCGAATTCGCCCCATATTCGTACACGTAAAGGCCATAAAGTTTTTTTGAAATAAAATATATTGCAAACACATTTATAAGGGCTTTTCCAGGTCGAGCGATGCAAATCGGTTCATCCACGAATGTTTTTGCCATCGCTTTTCAAGGTCAAGCGGTTTGTATGAATGAATCCACCCCCGACAAAAACGAATTTTCTTGAGTTGCCGAATGGGGTAAATATGATTGGGAGAAAACCACGTACTCTGATTGGGCAAAACCTTACGAAATGCAAATAGCTCAATGCGTAGATTTGTGAATTAACACTCAGCTGCATTTTTAATATAAATATTAGATTTAGTTTTTAACATTTCCATTTATTTTAAAGTTTTCTTTTTCTTTCAAATTGTCCTTCCAATTATTTTTTTATTAAATCATTTAGATTTGATGTTTAATACATATATTAAAATATAAATTTAAACATTTAAATTTTATTTTAAATTATTAAATATTTGTTATTTGATTTGTGTTTTATTATATATATATATATATATATATATATATATATATATATATATATATATATATATATATATATATATATTAAAGTTTAATATTTAAATATCTAAATTATAATATATTAATTTTAGTATATAATTTAATATATTAATTATTATATTAAGAATATTTTATATAAGTTTTAAAATATTATAATATAAATGACTTTTTAAATTTATTTATTTATACTTATGTTTAACATAATTTTTGTAATTTTAAAGATAAATAATTTATATTTTTAATAATAAAATTAATATAAGACGATTTTTTTCTGAACATTTTGTCCTAGTCAAAGTTCATCTGAATTTTATTGTTGTCGAACTCGAATTCAAACTCGAAACTTGTGACATAGTAAGGCAGTAATGTAGAGGAGCAGACTTAATTGTATTTTTGTGTGTTCTCTATCCTCATTCTTACCTCATCTTATATAGCACCCAAGAGGCATGTCCTTACAAAGGACATGACTCTTTCTAGGTCGGCCCTTATGTATAAACTAATGATAATATTCCAAGATCGGCATCTCCTAGAATTCATAATTACTTAGTAATTATACTAAAAACAACTATGCAAAATGGAACAATATTAAATGCTCCCAAAGAAGCCGCTGATTAGGTTAATCATTAAAGTTTATTAAAGAGGTAAATCCTGTAAGGATATTCATGCTTTACTATATCTGTGCGATCTGTAGTTTGTTTACCGCATAGGTTAATTAAGAATAGCACACAGATAATGAACACGAACACGAATAGCAGAACTCTTCTTATTATTATTCGCATATGCCAGAACATTACATTATGCTTGAATGATAAGATCTGATGATAAGATGAATATAATGCTTCCTGAAGGGGTTATAAATACTTTCCAAAGAACTTTCCCGAAGGAGTCCGTCGGCCACATACATGTTGTTACATAACAAAAACCTTTCCGAAGGGATCCGTCGGCTGATACACAATTTCTTTTGCGAAGGAACTCGTCGGCTGATACACAATTTCCTTTCCGAAGGGACCTGTCGGCTGATACACAATTTCCTTTCTGACGACATAGTTCAGATCAATTATGATATCAGAGTTACAGAATTAACTTCTAATTGTTTTGAAGCTGAAGGTTTTGAATTTTTTATATTTTTATGTGTAGCGTAGAAACTGATTTTCGCTTAAAATGCACCTGATATATTCAATTGACAGTTTTCCCTTATATCTGTGTTTTCTTAGCCACATTGTTGAATTTCCAAATACAATATCTTGGTTGCTTTTGACTTTTTTGTTCTAGACAACTAAAAAAAGTTTCAAAGTTTGATGGCTGCAGAAATGTCCAGCCAGCACTGGGATGTCAAACTTAGTTCTGATAAATTTCAATCATGCATCCCCTTTTTCTAGTACTTTCAGTGATGGCTGGACGATGTCTCTTTGTTGCTGTTACATTTTGAAAACATGAAGGGGCAGGGATGCATGACAAAGGCTTTGGTTTACATCCTCTTTAAGTGGCAATTAAAGAAGTCCAGATCTGAATCACAATCATTAAATAGCCATGTGAGCATCAAAGATCTTTTTTTCATGATTAGATTATAAGGCGTATTACTAGTCAATTTTATGTGCAGACAAACTCGACTTTCATATCCTATTTGTTCAAGGAATAGACAAATTGGAATGATGCATACTAGAACTTAGCCACCATTTAATGCCAATGAAACATTGAGGGTCTAGAAACTGAGAACAAGGAGCCAATGGAAACTGCTTTAAAAATGAGGTTTAAAGCTTGCATTGATTCTTGAAATTTACTTTTAGGTTGCAGATTAAATTATCAACACCATCATAGGATGTGAAAAGGTTGAAGATTTGATGATCATCTAAAATTTGAAAAGGTTGAAGATTTGATGATCATCTGAAATTGTTTCCTCGAGGAAGAAATTGGAGAAATCAGCTGCTCAATTGAACACAGCCTTAGTCTTATATACGAAGAAAATAAAAAAACAAGATTAAAATACAAAAGCTACAGAATCACCAAAGATGATAAATGAAGAGAAGCCAAAAGGCTATGCAGATGCAATTGAGGGGTACATCAATAATGGAATCGACAAAAAGGATGAGAACAATGTTCTTCAGATAATCAACACTTCCCACCAGAACATCAAGGATAAAAATATGTTGAGATTTTTTTTCCCCCTTTGAGGTAGGCTCACATGACTAGGTCTCAAGGTTCTTTCTTTTATTATCACTTTTTTATGTAATCATTTTGGTCATAAAGCAATGAATTGTAAGGAATGTGCAAGAAATAATTGTATATGAAACAAAAGAAGAAGGGCTTCTTGCTTCTCAAATAAAAATTACTATTCATTTTCTCTTTGGTTGGATTAAAATGTCAGAAGTCTAACAACTTCGGACATATAACATGTTTTTGTACAAGTGGTTTTGTGGAACCTCCTAGATAGACAAGAAAGTGGATACCCCTGCTAAATAGAGGAAAGAACCTGCAAAAGTTTATAAAAGGAAGCACACACAAGAAAAACAAATGAAAGAGAAGTCTATGCCAGTGAAAACTACTTTTCATGCCCAAGATGAAGGAAACTGGTGGTACATTGACAATATATACTCAAGCCTCATGACAGGGGATAAGAGCAAGATTCTCATGCTGAAAGTGAATATGGTAGTAGAATAGTTTGTCAAATTGGAATTTCGGGCAAAATTTCTGAGTGCTCAAGGAGAAGCACAAATTCATGGGGAGCTAATGACTGTATTATCTTTCTGCCTTGTAGATTTCTTGACGATGTGCTTTCAAGAGACAGATCAGCTGGTGGATTCCAGAAAGAGTGAGAGTTATAGGAAAAGGGTGATTGTTGCCATTGATTTCAAGAGGAAGAATTACAGAGTGGGGGATATTCTTTGTGAGAGAATAGGACATTCCTTTCCATTGATGACAAGGTAGAAGAGTTACAAAAAGGGACAGTACTGCAGAAAGAGGGAGTATTATGTTCTTGTTGCATGCACAGATGATTAATTCTTTGCAAAGTTGCTGGCAATGACAAAGGAAGAGATAGTTGGAAATTTTGTCAGTGAAGCAAAAGTGTGCTTTGTTCAAGAGGGTAAATTGTTTGAAATATGGTCATATTGATGTTAGAGTGAGATTGTTGCAAGTATTATCATTGATGTCAGTTTGGAAGATTGTTTGTTATATTGGCTTCAATTGTTTGGCTGACTATTGGAATTTTACTATTTTTAAACAGGTGTAATTGGAGACTGGCCGATGGAATTTTATTATTTTGAAAGAGGTGTAGTCGGTGACCAACTTATGGAATTTAATTATTTTGAAAAAGATGCAACTGGAGGCCTACTATGGAATTTTCAACATAATAATTTGATTTTGTATGGAGGACCTGTGTACAATACATTTAATTTTGGTGCATGAAGTGGTATAAAAAGGTGAAGTAAGTTTGTGTGTTCGTGTGGTGCATGAGAAACTGTTTTATCATCTTGTTATATTGTAGGGAAGATTTCAATAGAGCAGATTTTGTGAGTGTGAAAGTGCAGAAAAATAGGTTCATCGTCCAATGTCTGAAGAAGCAACATCCAAAAGGTGAAATCTTGCTTAAGAGGTTGGTGCCTCCCAATATAAGGGATTGATGTCTCTTGCTAAGTTGGTGCTTACTAGTGGAGATTGGTGTTTCTTGTGGGTTGGTGCCTACAGAGATTTGCAAGAGCATTTTATTTCGTGGTTGCATTTGATCAGTAGATTCCAGTAGTCTTTGTGGTTTTCTCCTGAAAGAGTTTCCACGTAAAGCTTGTGTTTCCTAATTGTTAGATCTTATCTGATTGCTTATTTTTGTGGTGGTTAAGTTTTAATAAGTAGAAGATTTTGTTATACTGATTCACCACCCCTCCCCCATCATCAGTATAATTGTGTGGTCATCAATTTTGTCAAATAAAAGTTGGCTTTCCTTGCCATCAAGTAGTAAGTGGAGAATTAAGATAGGCCCTATAGAAATGCCACAGCATATTTGCTTCACCTACTCAAGGAAACATACATAATTAAAACAAAATAGAGCCTTCCGCTGACAGTTAGATTAAGCTTGAAAATAAAAAAGAAATTAAATTTCTTGCTTGTTGATCCTCTGTTTATCAGATAAAAAATATTCCTCATGTATCTGTTCCCCTTGTTAGCAGATAATAAAAGTTTCCCTAAAGCTTCCTTTGTTTGAATTCGGTGTTTAGATAATTATCTCATTGTTAAACTCAAAGAACATTTAGTCAATGCAGATGAAATATTAACAGATTTGACTTTTGCAGGAGCAACATTGGCCTGTGGAACTGGTGCCTGTGCTCTTGTTGTTGCAGCAGTTTTGGAAGGTCGCTCAGAAAGGGTAAGAATAGGATGTTAATTTAATGATATCACTAATAAATTCAACACTTCGAAGTTTGGAATTAGCTTGAAGCAATTGTTTGTATTAATTTCTCTCGTGGATATATTAGTGTAGTTTACTAATTAAATGTTTATGGAAGAACAGAAATGTTTGGTCGATTTGCCTGGAGGTCAGCTAGAGATTGAATGGAACGAAAATGATAATCATGTATACATGACTGGATCAGCTGAAAAAGTATTTTCTGGAACTGCTTTTTTGTAGATCTATCAGTGCATAGCCCAGAGCTTTGATTTGTTCATGGTTGTGTTGGTTAACTGTAGACTCGTAATTTGACAATGCCATTGCTACCCAATCAATTTTTATGTTACCTCATATCATAAGATTGTTTGTGTTAATTTGAGCATTACTTTGTAGCGCGAGATTCAATATTTACTATGAGATACTTTTAGTATGATGTGCAAGATTTTAAAATTGCTACCTTGTGGCATTTGTATAACTAATGTTCAGATAGGATGGGCCCAATGGGTAGTTTTGTAATGATTCAACTTAAAATGGTTAATGTGTGAAATATTATATATTTTCTTTTCAGTAGGCATAATGCATGAAGGGTTTACCCTCCCCAACTTCTATTAGATGAGTGGTTATGTATAGTTGGAAGCAATCATTATGATTCAACATGGACAATGTATTGCATATTATTTCTCTTTAGTAGCTAGACTAAGATAGCAGGGTTTGAATCTTATATTAGGTTATATATCTTGGAGTCTCTCGTCAAGGAATATTTTACAGTGCAATTCTACTGTGAAATATTTCTATTTTCTGTTCAGAGTAATATTGAAAATTAGTGCCTATCAATTTTTTTTGAAAATTAGCAAATTTTTGTTGAATACACCTCTTTTGCATGGAATTCTGAATTCTTTTACATAATTTTTGTTTTTAATATTTGGGTTTTTAACATTTGGTATCAGATCAGTTATTTGGGCAACATGGGAAAACTCATGAGAATTCTGTTTCCATAGCTAGGTTTATCTTGCATAAACTTCCCTAAACATCTGTCAGAATCAGCAAAAAGTGGTTCTCATAGCATATGTGTCAGATTGTAGTCATTCTAGTGCTTTAGATAGTATGCTTGAAGAGCTGTATGAAAGAAGTCACAAGCCAAATATTGTGCAGTACTGAGGAAATAATAACTGAAAAGTTGGCCTCCTGGAACAGCAAACTGTTACTTTTTGACTTGCAGAAATTAAGAGACCTGTTTACATGATTCCTTTGAGAGATTTGGCAGTTTGGTCAGATTTTTATTTTACTCATCTTTTTAAAAATCTTTAAACCGATCTGTGTTGATTGCTTTTAGCCCATGTTCTCTCAACATCCACGTCTTCATTTACTTATGCTAGCATTTCTTTAGAACCAAAAAAAGACATATACATACTCTTCATGTTTATTTAATAACAATCTAATCTTTTAACAATTTGTCTCAGCTGCTGTAACTCCTTCAACATGTGAATGGAGGACACCAAATCTCACTTAATGATCTGGAATAATTAGTCTATTC